>CH002454.1:349590-372526 GCA_000149265.1 Ciona savignyi | reverse complement strand
GATAGGCAGTAAACATATCCAAGTTAGTCTGAATGGAAAAGCTAGTGTTTAACCTAACATATAAACAATAATAATTTATTTATAATGCAGGCATTGGGGAATACTATTAACCATATGGTTTCTCGGGGTCTTCTAGGTAAACTTAAGTATAATTTAATTTTTTGTGCATATAACAAATAAATATGTTTGATTGATTAGATGTGTTAATTGCTGAGAATGGTAAAACCCAGAGACCATCCTATGATCGTCAATTGTCAGATTACTTAGTAAACAACTTTGGGTTGTCACCAAAGTTATTGTTGTAAATATAAGTTAGAGGTCTCAAGTATTTTTTTGTTTTGTTTTTACTCTGCTTTTTGAACCCATGTAAGGCACTTGGACCGTTTTTGTATAGGTCGCCGTATGTATCGATCACAGTAACTTACCCAAAAACATAATTCAAAATCACAGTTTATTATATATGAGTTAGTAATTTTTAGATTGGTCAATCAAAACCTTTCGACTTACAACTGATGTTTCAACGGCCTAGGCTGATTGGGGTTAAAAGGAAATACTTTCAATCCCACAACCTTTCGGCTGATGACATGGCACGCTACTATGTTAGTTGATCCTTAGCCACAGCATGATACTAAAGTGTGAACATATAAACATATTTAACTCACGTTAATGTCACTTCCAATATTTATCATATTCGTTGTGTTCCAAATTTCTATCTGATTCAGCACGACTCGGATGTTCAGAGGTTGAAATAACGAGTCAGCGATATTAACAAACGAAGCAAGTCGATTGTTGACCGCTGTAGTTGAACCATGTTGCTGAAACTAAAAGAATCTTTGTTAAAAACAACCAAAATGTATTTTGATGACATTTTCTTTGGAAAGAAGATAAATAACTACTCCTAGCTTGTATATTAGGCGACAGACCACAAGGATAGGATATAGGATAGGATATTCATGTTTATCCCCGTGAATGGGAAAACCTAGGAGGTTAACACATGGGCAATCGTCAGATCACCTCGCGCCCATCGTCGGGTTACCGGAGCTATTGCAGTGTGTTGTATCTGATAGACACGTTCCTTCAATTTGGTAGAACCCATTAATCCGCTGGGTTCAGGCAATGTCCGTAAAGTGCATTGCCCAAGGACACAACCGACTAGCTAGCGACCAGTTTCGCACCTGCAACCTTTCGATTGAAAGGCGACGCACTTAACCGCCAGACCACCGGGCCGGACCATCAAACAAGACTATATTATCTGATGATTGGCGTGAGATATAAGATTTTCTACTTAGACACCAACTTTCTGGTATGTTAGAACATTAAAACTAAAATCAATTAAACTACAATCAACAAATGTGAAAAAGAAATCAAACTAACCTCACTCGTATCGGCAACAAGCAACAACTCAATGTATTTTGTGTCGGTTAGTAGACTTCTTCGGAATCTTTTTCCTACAAATGATTTGACAATTTCATCTTTTAATGAGTGGAATCGAATATTCATGTTGTATCTCCGTGAGTGGAAAAATGTAAGGGCAATATCACATGCAAATCATCAGATCACCTCTTAAATATGTAAAAAAGTGTTTTCAGACATGCAATTGTCCGATTATCTAAATTTCATTATCGGGTTATCAGAGCATTGCAATGTGTTGTAAATAATTAGGACTAAAATTTGGTAAAACTCATTTATCCACTTGGTGCAAGCACTGTCTGCTAAGTGTGGGATTAAAAACAATCACTGGCTAATCAGTTGTGCCCACTGGCAAGTCATTGTTTGGGCTTTGCTTAATTTCAGTAAATAAATGGATTCAATAAAAACCATTTAGTACCATATCAAGGTAACCTTTTACACTTATTACTGTACATTGCGTAACAACAGTAATGGAAGAAATATTATTTAAGATAATAACTATAAGGATAAAGCCTTGAAGAAAGCCTTAAAACTAAATTTGTCACAATATATTGTGCACATGGGGTATCAGTAGTATAGTAGTTATTTAAATATGATGGAGACTTTGTCACAGTTTCAATTAACCAACTGATCCACTGGGTATAAATCATACACTTTGCACAGACAACCCTTATACATCCTAAGAATCTACCCGGGATTTGTGGTGCGTGTTATATGCTGCAAAGAATAGGATAAACACAAAACATTGGTTTATTTTAATATAACTTAAATAATAATTCTTTAAATTCTATGTGTGATTCTTACCTTTTGGCTTCATTAATGGAGTTGAGGTTTTTATTGCACCATTGCACATTGATAGGGGTGGTATGAGCTTGTCCAATCTGGACACTGCATGCCACCTGTATGGGTGGGGTTGGGGGATTGGCTCAATTCCAAATGATGTGCCATCAATTGCGATCAATCCACTGAAAAATATTAAAAAAACGATTTACTATAAAAATAAATATTGTTGTATTCTTGTATTGGAGGTACTTGGTAGTAAATCGTAGGGAAAAAGTTAAATCGGAACACGTCGGGTTATATAGCATGAAAGGCAAAGAATGTTACATACCAAAGTAAAGTAAATGATTATTACATACATGCGGGGAATGATTACAGTTGATTACAGGGCACAAAATAACTGTCTGGAAACCTGCACGTATTACTACAGGGATAGAAATTAACACATTTCGACAACAAATATAATAAATCAATACACACAGTAGATTTATATCCCACATGCACTACAAAAACCACAAACAGTAATAGCTGTTTAACACAATAAACTTAGGATAGAATAGGATAGGATATTGATCTTTATCCCCGTGGATGGGAAAACCAAGGGGGTTAACACACGGGCAATCGTCAGATCACCTCGCGCCCATCGTCGGGTTACCGGAGCTTTTGCAGTGTGTTGTAGGCCTATATGATAGACATATTCCTTCAATTTGGTAGAACCCATTAATCCGCTGGGTTCAGGCAATGTCCGTAAAGTGCCTTGACCAAGGACACAACCGACTAGCTAGCGACCAGTTTCGCACCTTCAACCTTTCGATTGAAAGGCGACGCACTTAACCGTTAGACCAACGGGCCGGACTTACCTGCATCCATTACATAGATTCAAAGCAGCCATGCTACCGGCTTCCCCATCTACATATCCTTGGTAGAAGCAGTGGGCCAAGCTCTGTAAAGAAAGAATGGATTTGTATTAATGATTGGGCATAATAGTCATGTGTGTCTTTTAGGGTGTAAACTAATGACTTGCTGTTAAATAGTTCCCCTGGTACTTTTTGTGAATTAATCGAATTTGATATAGACAGATTTGAAAAATCAAACTGTTTACCATACCAAACCAGCACGTAAGCATATTACCATAAGATCTTATGCATTTCTTATGAGAACGAAAGAAATCGTAAATGCAATATTGAATTCTAATTTTAATTTAGAAAGTTTTTTTTATTTTTTTATAATTACACATGTTTGGTAGACATGGCTGGCTGTAACTAAACAGTTGATTAGAAAAAATAGACAGGTTTTGACCGCAGTAGTTTTACTATTTGCTTTTATATTTTCAATTTTATATAGAAGGTCCAGTTGAGTGTTTTTCATTGTAAAAATACAACCTAAACTCATTATAATAATTAGTTTAAAGGTGCATAACCTACCACTGTGCAATAGGATGCAAAATGATTCTTATTTTCATCCACATGTGCGGATAACGAGAATCAATATAACACCCAGATAATTGTAGGATTAACTAAAGCCCATAGTCATGATGTTATTGCAGTGTGTTGTATGTCATGATAATATTAAGTATAAGCATCTAATTTCTTTTCAACCGGTTAGTCTGGTGGTTTAGTGCGACGCCTTTCAACCGAAGGGTTCCAGGTTCAAAACTGAAATACCACGAATATCCTATACTTTCCACTAAATCAAGGCACCATTTGTTGATCACAACTGCGTAAATGGTGGTTTGGGTGAAGATTGACCCTAGACTCCCATTTCCCCTATTTTCACTCTTTCTGTACACCATAAAACCGGAAAAATCCAGCCTGATTGCATATGTCGCTTTACCACACAATTTCTTCGATCCTTAAGTATAATAGTTTTTGTTTAATTTTTTCGGCTATACCCACACTAAATAATTAGTTAGATTAAACTCGTCTTTTAACAACTGTCATTTTATTATTATTTTTAGTCGTGGAAATAAAAATCAAATTAATCAAAATTTAACCAATATTCATACCATAGAACATAGACCATGCAGCCAGATTTTAAACTAATATTTATAATCAAGCTAATGTTACCTTCAACTCGGAATTGTTTGCTTTAAGGTTTGTTGAAATGACCTCCTCATTTCTCCGCAAAACCAGCTGGAAATCGTTGCCATTCAGGGTGATCTGCAGTCTTTCCACTTTCTTTAACTTGACGAAACCGCTAACCAGTATCTGGGTAAGGCAAGGTGCTATAAGGAGTTTTGTATAGGCTAGAATATTTGTTTTTTTTTCTGGTGATTTGAACACTGAAAAGAGTGTTAGGCGCAACACTAAATGGAGGGAAAGCGGGAAGGCAGGAAACTGCTCACCAAAACATAGATAAATTGATTTTAAACCCTGCCCTATACACTAATCTCAACCCCAAAACTAACCCTAAATCCAACCCCTTTAATGTTTAAAACTAACTCTAATGTCCTAATCTTCATTTTAGTGAGCAGTTTCCCTCCTTCCCACTTGCCTTGTTTTAGTGTTATCACATGAGCAAGAGTCAAGTTACCTACCATATACAAGAGGAAGCATTCTTACACAAGTAATTGTCAGAATAATTGACATGGACATTGCTTGAGTTAATTTCATGCATTGGATTTATAATTATTAATAGTGATTAGGCATTTGGTTTTGATCCCACAACCTTGCAGCTGACCACAGAAGCTTCCACTGATTGAACTCACCCACCATGCATAAACAGATGTCAAATATATCTTGGCAGGTGAAAATATCACAATAAATAATTTATACTTTGTTATCAGATATTCGCTTGTGTCCGCCGTCCAGTCCCACATGGAAAGTCTCGAGTGTGCACACGCCAAATATTTAAGTGTGCAGTGTGCAAACGTCCAAGAGTGCACACTTTAAGTGTCCACAAAATCTCCTTGTTATTACTATTTTGTAAAAATCTTAAACAAACATATTATTCTATTCTAAATCTATCGTGTCCATAAGCTAACATATCTATCTACGTAACAAAAAACGTTTTGACAGTAAATTACCCAAGGTCCAGAGGTAGGTTTACAGGTTTGTTGGAAATTATACGATGTTTATACTGCCAGCTCACGAGCGTGTGTGAAATTAGTAAATTACCCAAGTGTGCAAAGGCGCAGGGAAAAAACTCGAATGTGCAGCTGCCGTACTTTCCATACTGGCGTCCAGTTACAGATAGTATTACAATGCATTGAATATGGGAAAGACGTTATTTACTACAGTGTTGGGAAAAACTTAAAGGCGGGAAGGACGAAAACCGCTCACTAAAATCAAGATTACAGCATTAAAGTTAGTTTTAAACATGGGGTTGAAGTTAGGGTTGTTTCTGGGGTTGAGGTTAGTGTTTAGGCCACGGTTTGAATTAGTTTCCTTAATTTTACTGTGCAGTTTCCCTTCTTCCCTCCTTCCCGCTTTTCCTCCTTTTAGTTTTTAGTGTTTCCCATAAACCATTACACTACTGGTTCCGTCTTTCTCTGCTAAGTACTTTGCCCAAAGACACAACCGACTAGTTAACGTCTGGCTACGATATTGCTGTCGTTTTTGTTTAACAAACCCTAAAAACCCTCCACGTGTTAGTTCCAGCTTAACTTCACATAATGAATAAATAAAGAGCTTGTATTCACCTCGGGTATTTCCAGTTGAATAATTTCGAAGTCGGGGAATTCCCTCTCATGAAAACTCTCTTCAACCAGATGTACTGTTGTGATAAAATATTACAAAACATTAAAAACAATTCGCTGTAATTAAAGCGACATATTTTATTTACCTTTTGTTGAACTTGTACAAACAAAAAGCAAAACCATAACAGAAAACAATGTAGTCGTCATATTTCGGAAATACTTTTCAATATAAAACTCAACAGTGGTAAGCTTATCAACAATATGCTAAATAGCGTTTGTATTTTTTGCTATTATAAAATATAACGGTATTACGGATGTATAAATAATGCTGGTTATGACTCACTGGCTACAGTTCAAACCACAGGAAACGTATAAATCGAAGTTCATTTATTTCTGTTTTAGTCAGTATCACGACTAAAGTGCCATCCCATAACGACGTAACCAGGATTACTTCAGAGGCTTTGCACTAAAACCACAATTAAAGCTAGTAATACATACAATAATGCTCTATTTTAAAATAACAACTTTTTACATAAACAGAAAAAGTGATTAGCAATAATTTGTCCGACAGATTAGTCTAGTGGTTTAGTGCGTCACCTTTCAACCGAAATGTTACAGATTCGAAACTGGTCGCCAATTTGTCGCCTCTATTCTTGGGAACGGCACTTAACGGACATTGCCTGAACCCAGCGGAACAATGGGTTCTACTAAATTAAAGGAACGTGTTAATCATACACAACACACTGCAATAGTAACGGTAACATGACGGTGGGCGCGAGGTGATCTGATGATTGCCCGTGTGTTAACCCTCTTGGTGTTTCCACTCACGGGAATAAACATGAATATCCCCTTTCATATATCCTAATTCCGAAAAATGCTGAATAAGGATTTTAATGACGATAATCTTTTATTTATTTAAAACTCCCCGATTGTATAATTGGGTTGAATATGCATCAAATCATTGACAGAACGGTGCACGACTTATGTCATCTGACATCAACAACTTGATCGTGAGCAAGACCTGTCAGATCATAATTTATGATAAATCATATGGAATGCCATCTTTTCCGACAGATTACCTTGGTGGGTTAAGGCGTCGCCTTTCAGTCAAAGGTTTGAAGGTTCAAGTGGTCTATAGCAAATTGGTTGTGTCTTCGGGAAAAACGTGTGAATCATACACAACACACTGCAATAGTTACGGTAATCCTTTGGTGGGTGCGAGGTGATCTGACGATTGCCCATGTGATTTCTCATGAATGAACATGAAGATTGTATTCTATCCTGATTTCTAGTTTTTTATTCACATTCTCTTCTGGGCTTAGATTCCCGGACTTAATTCTTCCCAATAGATAATACACGGCTTAATTCACTCTTCTCGATATCAAATTTAGAAAGAGGCGTGGTTGTGTAGTTTTTGAATTTTTAATTAATAAAATACGTTTACTTTTATACAAAGCATTAAAAAATAGAAATAAAATAAAAAATAAAGAATTTGCAAAGAAAATTTAAAAGTTATTATTTCACTGAGATCTCTTCGTTGGACTGCCTCCTTAAATAATCGAATATCGCCGCTTGTAGGTGCTTATCGGGGGGTCCAAACGTTGGTCTGACTTGCACCCCATGCCCTGGTACTCTGGTAGCTTTTGGGAAGTACGGTTTGGATGAAATGACGTCATTGAATACGTCATCGTCGTCGGTTTCAGGTCCCCGACGTTTCTCTTTGGTCCTTCTGTTTTGGAACCAAGTTTTGATCTGGCATTCGGTAAGGTTCTGCGGGAAAGGTTGAGTTAAAGATAACATTAGGCTAGCACATCACTAAACTATGTCATTGTGTATAAAACCTTTATAATAAAAAAATATATCATTGAATTATAATATTTTAAAGCTTATATAATATTGGCTTTTAAAACTTTAAGAAACGTATATTTTGATTTTAAGATATTAATTTTGTTATAATTGCAGCTTATAAATAAAAGTGAAGTGCAATATAACGCACAAATTATGTTGATTATTATGAAATATATTTTATCAATAGAACGGATATAAAAAGGCGACGCACTTATCTACTAGACTAATCTGTCGAACTAATATACCTTGTGAAATATATTTTAGTAATAAATTTCGCACTTGTCATACTTATGATTGATTGGTAATATATCTTGTTGATCCACTATAACTGTTTTCCAAGATTTCTTAAGTAATTCACGCTTTTTAAAGGATGAAAATAATTAAATACGTGTTTTAAAGCTCGTCATTCTTCCAATCTGTTACAATGTCATTTTATGGAAGTCGTTTCACACCTTATTGCTATGAGCCACCGCCCTCGTCACCGGTAATTAAATACATTATGTCGCCTTTCTTTGATCTGTTCCCCACTAATTTCAGTCGGTGGATTAAAACACCCGGCTCTCGTAAAGCGCCGACTGCTCGATTGAAAGACACTAATTAGTCAACATTAAGGGAGCAGTATTTTGTAACGATTTTTTATGACTCGTAATTTAATTTCAAAACACCGGCATTAGACAATACCTCCTTTCAGTGAGACTTATAATGTTAAAATCATAATAATGCCAACGCTTTTAAACACGCATTTATATATAAAAAATGTCTTAAAGTTTTTTAAATCGTTTAAGTTCACGTATTAAACCCGTTTAAAAAAATTATTGTTATAAATATAAAAATATGCGATTGGAAAATGCGACCGCTATTGCAAAATGCGTGACGCCCATTACCCAAACCCACTTGTAGATAGATATATTGGTGAAATATTCCTGATATTTATGATATTTGTATGATAGATTTAATAAATTAAAACTTTTCCACCAAAGTTTAAAAAATAAAGACTGCTCTTACCACTTTCTGTGCAAGATATGCTCTCTCGGAGCGTGTGAGGTAAGGCTTCTTCGAAAACGCTCTGTCCAGTTCAAGGATTTGATACCCAGTGAAGAGTCTGCGACCCACTCGTCCCGAGGAGCTCTTGGAGCAGGGAGGAGAAGAGTGGGAGGACGGAGGAGAAGAGTGAGAGGAGGAGAAGGAGGAATTCAATGGTTCGTTCTTTATTATTCCTTCTGTAAGAATAGAGCATTGGTTAGTTGACTTTTCATTGCGTAGCTTTCACAAACTAATACTTTTATAAATAGCACAAAACGTGACAAACAAAGTATTATGTACTCTGTAAATCATTGACACTCATGACGCCAATCGTTGTAAAATATATATAAAATATCATAAATAGAACGATTTTGACTTGAAGATAATACTTAATGGTCTTTTAATCAAAAAACTAGTAAACTGGCTAAAAGTGACGTTCGGGGGCTGTTTCATTGTTATTATAATATATTTTTACCCCCGCAAATTAACAGTCTTATAACTTAACTTAATATCCTAGCTTATTAACAGGTTTGAACACAGTTTGATATGTTAGCTAATTTGCATAGACCAACTTGCTAACTAATTTACACAAATAACCTTGTTAACATAGCTAAGTCCGCCAGATTAGTTTAGTGGTTTAGTGCGTCGGTGGGAACGAGGTGATCTGACGATTGCCCGTCTGATAACCCCCTTGGTTTTCCCACTGACGATTGTAAATAGAATATCCTATACTATCCCGAACTAACACAGACTTAACCCCAACTTAAGATGCTTGGTTACTTTACAAAGATTTGAGCTAGTAGCATTACTTACTTGATTGGTATGAATCTGAGAGTCGTTTTCGGATCTCCGCGTCGCTTTCGTCAGATGATGACGTATCTGCTGCGGGAATGACGTAAGAACATTGGGGGAAGTACGGAGGACTCTGCTTGATATGCTGTGGTGATCTTCGGTGAATTTTGGGCTGGAAACCCTGCTGATTTGATCCTGGAGTCTTGGTCGATGCGAGTTGGTTGGAAAGGTCGGAATGGGGAATATGGATTGGGTGGTAAAGCGTCGATGGATGAATTCTGCTGGGATGATTTAACCTTGTATCGCTTGAAAGTCCAGGACTCCATTGAACAGGTCTGACGCTGCGTTGAGCATTCTCATTTTCACCTGAAGTTCTTCTGTCTTCCGTTGAAACTTTCCTTTCAGTAGTTTTCCCAAGAATAAAATCGATTGAAAAGTTTAACTTCATCTCCAACTTACTCCTTGAATAACTCTTATCAATGTTGAAACTTGATAACTGTTATCAATGCTGGAACTATTTTGCACTGGAGTTGATTTTCCTTTCTATTCTGCTTTGCGAAAGTGATTGCAACGCTCCAAGGTTTCCAAGTTTTTAAACTATCGCTTCGAGGGAAAAAAGCAACTACAAGGCGACCGTCGCGGAAGGTGTAGCGTCGTGGTGTCGCGTGCTTCATTCTAGGTACTTTGTGACAGAACAATGACATCTCGGTGACAAAACGGTAGGCGGCGATTAGTCGGCGACTGGTTGGTCGCCTCCAAGATGAAAGGAATTTTACAATGCAGTTCATACGGAGCAGCTATTGTGGTGTTTATTGCTGCATGGTCAAGTGTATGGCCATCGAAGGGCAATATTGACATCCAATTCTATTGAGTAATCGGTCTGCAACTTGGCAAGTAGTTAAACTGATTACTTCTTCCCGTTTAAACTATAAATCTAAGAATATATCATAACTAAGCCTTCGCTGTAAGATCTATATACAAGAATAAGCGATCCAATGCATAACATCTTAAGTTTTAGCAAGAGACTAAAACCTGATATAGTTTCACAACTGCTCATGTTTTGTACAGAGTTGGACAACCTCATTATCCGGAAAATCATCACATAGGCCTACCGCATGCTCACTGCCTGGCTGCCGGAGCTCTTTGAATAGGTTTTGTAAATGGGTTTTTGTAATATTTTGTAAATATTTTGTAAAATGTAAATAATCCTTTTCGTACGACCCACCAGAATTCCAATTGGCTGGAACAATTTCACTGAGTTGGAACAATATTGTTTTGTAATTTGCCTGAGTTAACATATTAAATTAAGGTATACGAACTATATTAGGATGTATAACGTTTACGTCTTGAGACGTCCGGTGCTTCAAAATAAGTTTGGTCAATATTGTCTATGATAAAACTGATCGGTGTTTAAGTGATAAGTTATTTTAATTGTGTTTAAATTAAGTTTTTGTGTATTATGTGTTTAAATTTGTGGTTGTGGTCGATTTTACCAATTTCTGATTAAAAATTATTAAAAATAAGTTGCAGGTGATTCTATGTCTGTATATTGAGATGTAATCGACGCAAGCGGTGTCCACTCCGCCAACAAGGCACTGAATGAATTAAACAAACAAGAATTCATGGAACCCTTTCAAAGTGGAGTTCAGTTAATCTGTCTCTCCGCTGAACTGCTCTGTAATTCCCGCTCACCACGTTGCTGTGTCTAAGGGGCAACATCGCCCACCAGACGCTCGAATGCAGTACCAGTCTCGCCTTAGCGTCGCTCCATACCAGCATTCAAGTCATTTTGAAGCGGCGCGTGCAGTCTACGTCCACTTGATACCACAATTGACGCTGAATTGCATCCCCTTATGAAACGCGCCTGCAGTCGCGCGGGAGATTACTACCGGCGCCCTCGTCTAAGAAGATACATTGTATTGCTCCCTACTTCGAGGTCATACGAAGCCGGATAATTAGACCGGCTATAATCTCCAATTAAAGGTACTTGATTTTAAAATCACGACATTTTTAAATTTCAATTAATCCCATTAAGTTATCAACCTTTCTATATTACCGTGAACAATTTTATAGCTTCGACGGCGGGAAAATTAAAACTATCACAAATTAATTTTTGGATTAGACAATTTATTAAAAGTAAGTGCAATTGTAATTTTAAACCATTTTAGAAAACACGAATGCACGTTCATTAATAAATAATACACTAATTTTATTGAAAGGTGCATTTTATACTTTATTAATGGACGATTTAACTAACTTTCCCCAACGTTATACCGGGTATATTTACTAACGTTTTTTTAACTATTAAAGTTTGGCTGTTTTTTTGTGCCTTCTTACTTATATTACTGTGCTATTGTTTTTGTAATTAAATAATCGAGCAAAAATAAAAAAATAACTAAATTTTAAGACGCACCCATTACACTAAACGTTATAGCATGTTGTTACGCTTAGTTGCAAATACATGTTATACAGTGATCCGCCCTAAGAACTACATTCCTGGTCCCAATGGTACCGTGGACCCAACCCTACTAATGTTATGTAGATACATTGGGTTCTACCAAATTGAAGAAATGTCTCATACACATCACACTGCAATATCTCCGGTAACCCGACAATGGGCGCGAGGTGATCTGACGATTGTCCGTGTGATAACCCCCCTGATTTTCTCATTTACGGGGATAAACATGAATATCCTATACTATTCTAATTAGCCAAAAGTTGCCCGTGTGATAACGCTCCCTGTGTTTACATATTCAAAGGCAAAAAATAAAAATCCTATTATATATTTTAACCAAATAGTATATTCCGTATGCAAATATAAGTTCTTTAAAATGCTCTTTTCGGTGTAAAAAGGCAGCAGATCGTCAAATCTCCTATTTCCGGCCTGCCGACGCTCGATAATTGGTTACTAACGCCGTTGGTCGTAAAGTTAACGTCCGCGATGTGCAAATAAAATCAGTTCAATTCCCGAAGGCAAATTGCGCAAAATTGTACTCACAAGTCACAAGCCGTAACTTTAGTTCAGTCAGTTTATTCATAATTGGCAAAGTATTAAATAATGGCAAATGGACCAATTCACGGCACAAGAACAGGAAAAGACGGCAAAGTGAACAGTCGTTAAAATATGTCATTTGAAAGAATGCATGTAACTATATAAAACGAAATGCATGTAGCAAAATAAATAAAGCGGACGCGAACACAAAACATAGGTAAAATCAATACTGTTGAAACAAAAACAAATTATGACGCTACTAAGCCCTGAACGGGCACATTTACCTGAAATACTATATTCCTATAATACAATGTGCATAATATAAATGCATTTAGTATAATACTCATTTAACAGTGGAAAAGTGCAGTACAGTAATGCAGCAATAAGACAACAACAAAACAACATTAAAATGATGACGGATGGCTAGCAAATTGGGAAATACTAATAAAACTGAACAAGGATCCAATTTTTTTTTTTATCCAGCCAAGTTTCGAACCCATGATGGGCTCGTTAGTCGGACCGTTTTTGTATAGGAGTAGGTATATGTATCGGTCGCGTTAACCATTTGGCCACACGACCGTACAGGATCCAATTTTAATAATCCGACCGATTAGCTTGGTGGGTTAGTGCGTCACCTTGCAGCAAAAAAGTCGTACACTCGAAACTGGTCGCTAGCTAGTCGGTTGTGTCCTTGGGTAAGGCGCTTAACGGACATTGCCTGAACCCAGCGAATTAATGGGTTTTACCAATGTAAAAAAATGTGCGTAACTTATACACAACACACTGCAATAGCCCCGGTAACCCAACGGTGGGCGCGAGGTAATCTGTCGATTGCCCGTGTAGTAACCCCCTTGGCTGTTCCATTCACGGGGATAAACATAAATACCCTATCCTATTAATGAAGTTCAGTTGTGATATTTTTTATTAAATCTAACGGCCATCTGACATAGTTATTACAATGCCATCACATTAACTGTTGAGTGATAAGGAAAGTGAATATGAGCCGAAAAAAGACGTATAATCGAGTCAATTACGAGTCAGACTTTAGTCGAATCCTACAAGAACATGACTCAAGTCAAAACGTCCATATACTTTGACAAGATCAAAATGAATTGTTTACTTAGCCATAATGAGGGTTGTTTATAAGATTTTCTTGTGCTCATTATCGAGCTGACGAAGCTACAGCACCGAACATTACAGTAAATTATCTAAACAATGTTATAAATAAATATGTGCTCCGGATCAATGCCACAGCAGTATCCGCTGTTGCTAAACATTGGTTGCTAAAGCTTGTCTTCTCACAGTACGGCAGTGTTGTCGAATGGTTAACGCGAATGATACATAAAGCAACTCGACCCAGAGTCTTCAAGAACGATCGAAAATGAGGTCGAAACTTCGAGCGGTTAAAAAAATAAAGTAAGATTTATTCAAGATTCGGTAGCTGAAATCCGAATTAGTGACTTCGATTTTTCATCTCGACTTATATTGCGGGTTACATGGGTGTCCAGCAGTCGGTTGCCTTTGTTTTTATTTATTAAACCATTAATTGCAATAGGATAGTATAATTAATGTTTATCCCCGTAAATGGGAAAAGGCAGAAGGGGTTAACATACGGGCAATCATCAGATCACCTTCGCGCCCACCGTCGGGTTACCGGAGCTATGGTGTCTCGTGTATCATTCACACGTTCCTTCAATTCGGTATAACCCACCATACCGAAGGGCACAACCAAATCGCTATATTGACCAGTTAGGAAGAGAGAAACAAGTTGAGCGTTGTACCTCAAATATAGCTACGGCTTGACGCTTCTTATGACTATGAAAGCCATATTGACTTTTTAATATAGTTTTAAATATATGTGCTGTAGTGAATTGTTTACATTTTTAAAATTAGACAAGGCCATATTAAAGATAGATTTTTAGAAAACTTGCATGACAGAAGAGTAAATTTGTAGTGACTTGACTTAATTGTGGTTCTTCCTGTTTCGGCACAACCTAATTCTCATTATCATATTTCCTCTGGAATTTTTTCAGTGACAGTCCGTAGCAATATTTAGAGAGTGCTTACCCGGCTGGTGTGAGATTCTGCTTGTGAATGAAGATAGCACTTTTCATTTCGGTAGCTGGCGTGAGTACTGTACAACGTTAGCATGAGTGGTTTAGCATTGTACAGTCGTGTGGCCGAATGGTTAACGCGACCGATACATATACCGACCTACACACAAAAAAGGCTCTGATGAAACACTGCATGGGTTCTAAACTAGACTCGATTAAAAAGTGTGATTGGTTTAGCATAAGTATCGTAAAAAGTTTGCATCTTCAGCATTTCGGTAGCGCATACATATATGGTCTAATAAAAATAGTCATGCACTGCCCGGAAATTCATTTTAAACCTGATATTCATGACTAAATATTTTTAAATAATACATTATTTGCTTAAAAACAAAATAAACAACTTAAACAATGTAGCACAAATTCTGACATCCACAAAGTAAGTAAATAGGTGAAATGTCTAGGGTTTCATCAAAATAAGATTATATCTGTGCTTATAATTGACACTGGATCTATAGTAATAAGAGTGGTGGCATAGTAACAGAATATCAATAATGAATGTTACAATGCAGTGGTGCAGAAGTGGAAAAAGTTTTGTAGCAGGTCGACCGATTAGCTTGTTGGGTTAGTGCATCGCCTTTCACCCGAAAGGTTGCAGGTTTGAAACTTGCCCTTAGCTATAGTCGGTTGTGTCCTAAACTAAAGCACTTAACGGACATTGCCTGAACTCAGCCATCTCCTAACGTGTGAATCATACCCAACACACTGCAATAGCTCCGGTAACCCGACGGTAGGCGCGAAGTGATCTGACGGTTGTCCATGTGTTAGCCCCCATGGTTTACCATTTACATGTATAAACATGAATACCCTATCCTTATTTTTCTAGGCCACTTTGTAAGAAGAAATATTGGTTAAAACACCTTCTACAACCACACACCAAGACATTATAGCATTCATTATTGTATTTCAAACAAGGAAACGAAAAGTACGGTTCATATAAAGGCGTTGAAAGATCGGGATATGTAGTATACGTAGGACCTATTGAACAATACCAATAAAATAATTTATTATATGTAGAACAATAACGTATATGGGTAACTATAACTTAAATATAAGGCTTTAATGGACAAGTATATCTAGAATTTCCTATCACGGAACAGATGGTATACATTGCGCAAATAACGTTTACGTTATTTGTAAACTTTTAATTCTGGGTTTGTTTATATTATTTTTTATAAATTTATGACGTCACTCCGAATGTTTTATATAAAAATCGGATTTTTTAAACGGTCGCTTTCACCAGTCGGCCACACAACCGTTCTTTCAAACTCGTAAATACGTCATATTACTCAGTAGCGATACCGAGTGGTTGCGGCAGCGTATTATGTACAGGATAATGTTTTCGGGAGAAAAAAGGAGAGAAAAAAAGAAAAAGGAAATCTTGGAACTGTTCGAAAAAAGAGAGCTGAAACAAAGCTGGACAGCATTCTGACGCCCCTGTCCTCGTCCGTGGAGCGTATCACCTCATCGTCTGGCGCCATTATCTCCGGCAGCAGTGTCAATGGTGGGGAATACCCTGTTTAGAAATCATTGTCCCATCCGGAAAGGTCATCCGGGGGCGGCGTGTCGTCATCCTCTGGGAATTTGTCGAAGTTTGACGAATCGGAGGAACTGGTGACCTGTAATGGGGGTTCAAACTGTTATAATGTGTGTCTATTACTATGCCCTATAATGTGTGTATATTACTATGCCCTATAATGTGTGTATATTACTATGCGCTATAATGTCACTGTAAACTGTATGCCTATTACTATGCCCTATAATGTAACTGTATAATGTATGTATTTTACTATGTCCTATGATGTAACTGTATAATGTATGTATTTTACTATGTCCTATGATGTAACTGTATACTGTATGTCTTTTACTATGCCCTATAATGTAACTGTATGATGGATGTATGTCTCTTACTATGCCCTATAATGTAACTGTATAATGTATATGTCTATTACTATGCCCTATAATGTCACTGTATGTCTATTTCTATGCCCGCTAAGTGCCTTGCCTAAGGTGACCAGTATACACAGGGTTTCGGACCGTGGATAGCGAATGTTGGTCCGACCGATTGCCTGTTGTAGCCCGAGAGATGGTAGAATCGAAACCGACTTAGAGCTAGGCACTTAGCGGACATTGCACGAACCCATGCATTAATAAGCTTAATAAACTTCAGAAATGTCTTCGTTGTATTTAACACATTGCAAATTTGTCCTGGCCGAATAGTCTATGAGATATTTACGTTTGGACTTTTGTAATGCTGGATATTTAATATAAGTCAACAAAACACTTCAGGCAATGTTCATCAAGTGCCTTGCTAAAGGACACAGCCGACTAGCTAGCAACCAGTTTCGAACCTTCAACCTTTCAGCTGAAAGGCGACACACTACTCCCACAAACTAATCACTGTTCAAATAAACAAATTCTTTCGAGAGGATAACGTCTAATTTTACCGAATTTTAATAATTTATTGCTTGTTTTTAGACGTGTTCTAACGACTGTCGTTTTGCCGTTTTTTTCCCGTTTTCAATTTTTTTTAATAGTCCTTATTTATATTTTCATCGTGGAAACAAAAACTAAACTAAACTATAAGCAATCGACGTTACCTGGGGTTTAGTAGGTGGAGCCATTGTCCCTTTCCTCAATCCAATCCAATGGAACCCATCGAACCACTTGTGCTTCTGGATGTCTTTGATTCCGTTCCTCTGATTTCCCAGCCGTTCAGATGGATTGTCCCTAAACCGAGATTTGAGTTATTTCTGTGTCCAAACATGAATATTCTTTGTTCAACGACGGGAATGGAAAAACGCAATGAGGGTTGTTACACGGGCAAATGTAAGCGTACCCTGCGCCTACCATCGGGTTACTGTATCCAATCATAGCCCAACGTACCTCAAAAGGCTCATGTTATTTATGTTATTTATATAGAAATATTTATGTGTGTGTGTGTATATTTTTTTTTGTTTGTAAAGATAACGTATATTAAAATTAATGTATTTAAATAAAAACGTTTAAGATCTTTTGACTTTTTAAGTAAGAACGCGTATTGCACGTAGTATAAATCAAGATGGATCCTGTCAACAAGTTTACCTGCATAGTTTCCGTATAAGACTTTGTGCATTCTTTGATATCTTCTTGGGAAATTCGATCATGTCAATTCCCTTGAGTATTTGGTTGTAAGTCTTCATCGGGTCGGAGCCGGAAAACGGGGGACTGAATATGGAAATGACGTATGGTGAGATTTGAGTAATCGTGCACTCATTTAAAAAGATTTTATTTACTGAACTGTTTGCCATTTTGTTTGTTAAGTTTACTGGGGTCAAACAGCACTATTGGGTTAAATATGTATTTTGTATCCTATTAATAAATATAAATAAACGTAGGGTTCGAACCAAGTACCTTCCGGTCATCAGCTCAAACATCAGGATCCCCAGCGACCAGTAATCCGCTGAAAGGTCGTGACCTTTATTTAGAATGATTTCCGGCGCTACGTATTCCGGCGTTCCGCAAAATGTCCACGTTTTCCGACTGAAACCAATCCGTTTGGCAAAGCCGAAATCCACCTTTAAAAGAGAACGAATCTGAGTATCTAGCTTTGAAGCAAGGGCTTAGAATACTACGTGTAAACGGTCAGATAACAGGCGATATCTTGTTTTTATAGGACGGAATATTCATATGTTGCAAGGGTCGTTTTTTCATGGGTAACCATTAGCTGGGCGTGCGTGCACCGTCGGTTACTTAAGTATTGCAATGTGTTATGTATAATGGAGACGTTCTTTTAGTTTAAGTTTAACCCATAAAACTGGGTTCAGGCGATGTCCGCTTAGTGTCTTTTCCAAGGACACAACCGACAAGCCAGCAAGCAGCTTCGAACCTGCAACCCTTCGGATAAAAGGCGACGCACTAACCCACCAGACTAATCTGTCGGACAAACACACGACTGACTGTCAATCGAGCAGATGGTTTCAACCCAGCAACATTTAAGTCGAACGAACGTCGTAATACAGATAGACATATAGCAACACTATCTTTAAAACTTATCCCGTTGGTTGCACCGTAAGATGATATATCCAGCAAAACTATAGCAGCATTGCCTACCAGTTTCGCATATCCTCTTGTATCCAAAAGCAGATTTTCCGGCTTCAGATCTCTGTATATGATCCCACGTGCGTGCATGTACGTGAATGCCTCGACTACGCATGCGGTGTAGAATCGAGCGGCTGAATCGTCGAAATGACCTCTAAACAACAGTTGTAAAATCGTCAACAATCTTAGGAGCAACATATTTGTGAAATAGACAAAAGTTTTTTTTTTAGCTGTTTTTTTTTAGCTAATTTTTTTGGTAGTTGCACTTTTACTATTTTGGAGTCATTTTTTAAACGGTAATCACTGCTACTTACTTGTCTCGCAACACTGTCCAGAGCTCTCCCCCAAGACAGCATTCAAGCAGCATGTAGATGTACTTCGTGTCCCGGAATGTGCGGTACATTCTGAATTAAAAAAAAACGTTGTAAAATCGTTTGGAATATTCCTAACTGTCTGCCTCTCAGCTACGATGGTGAGATCGTTCAGTCAAAAGGTTGTTGAATCAAAACCAGTTGCTAAACCTAAATAGTCAAGCAAATACAACACACTGCAATAGGTTTGGAAACCTAAGGGAGGGTGGTAGGTAATCACCCGTGTAATAACGACCTTGCGTTTTCCCATTAACGTTAATAGAATAATGTCCGACACGTTAGTCTGGTGGTTTAGTGCGACGCCTTTTAATCGAAAGGTTGCAGATTCGATACTGGTGGCTAGCAAGTCGGTTGTGTCCTTGGCCAAGGCACTTAACGGACAACCCATAAGATTAATGGGTTCTACTAAATTGAAGGAACGTGTCTATTATATACAACACATAACCTACCCTAATCCAGGGTCGTGTGGTAAGCCAAATGCCGAGACAATTCCATTGAAGTGTATCCCTAATAACTTACTTGACAATGAAATCTGAGTTGCAATCCATCATGATAACTTTCTCGTTCTTAATATGTTCCTGCTGTCGAGTGTCCACTATGTGTCGCTTCTTCAGCACCTTCATGGCGTACGTTTTCGCTGGGTCGCTCTTTAGCTCCACCTGACGAAAGACAAATATGAAACCAGGAATCATTGGAAGTGGAATTAATTATCACTCGTACCAACTCCACACGGCCGAATCCTCCGACGCCTAGTGTATCAATCGCAGTGAAGTCTTCGAGGATCAAATCGTCGTAGAATCCGTCGGACTTCTTACTGTAATAAAGAATAAAAGAATTAGATCAGCATAAGTTTAAGTTTAAAGATATTTTTTTAAATTTATGCCATTATTAAATTTCCAACAACAATACATAATAAAGAGCAAAAAATGCATCAAAATACCCAAAAGTCAGCAAATCAGCTTCACCCTTGTATTAAATTTAAAAAAAGACGCAATAACCGTTTAAGAAACAACCGTAAAATATAAACAAAAATCGTCTGAATTTTTATAGAACTTAACGAAAGTTTGTTTACAATGTTAGTGGCCCCGGTATCGATTATGAAACTTTATGTTAACCACGCTGTCATATTGACGACCACCCTTTAAATAAGATTCGTTTAAGGGGTCACTTTTTTCTTGGATGCTTTACTTGATCATGGTAATATGGGTATCGGCTGATTTTTATTTTTTGTGGCCGCCACATTCCTACACACTGTTTTTTTCTAATACATAATCAATATTTGCTATACCGACTTTGCTTCGAAGTAATCTGATTGAGCATTTGATAACGATAATAGGAATGGGAAAACGCAAGGGGGTAACACACGGGCAATTGTCAGATCACCTCGCGCCCACCGTCGGGTTACCAGAGCTATTTTAGTGTGTTGTATATAATTCACACGTTCATTTAATTTAGTATTACCCATTAATCCGCTCGGTTCAGGCAATGTCCGTTAAGTACCTGACTACCTAGCGACCAGTTTCGTACCAGAAACCCTTCGGCTAAGAGGCGACGACGTACTTAACCCCTAGACTAATCTGTCGGACAAAATAATCCGATTATCCAATCCATCTTATTTCAACATTTAACTAAATTTTAAATACTTATTTAAGTAAGACAGGCAGACAACGTAATATCCGACATTGCTTACCTCAGTTCCGGTACTTCGTCATACTTTCGTTGTTTTACGCTGTCCAGATCCCCAATCAGTTGGGTGAACGACCTGAAAAGGTTAATGAGAAGTTGTTAAAAGACAACTTAATATATAACAGAGTCTTGCATTTTCAATTTTTATTCGTTATTAGAACCGACAACGAAATTCCAATCATGAAGCTTTGCGATTCGGCAACCAATGTTTCCGACGCTTGACCCTGAGACTGGGACGTCGGTCCACGATAGGATATTCATATTTATCCCCGTGAATGGAAAAACGCAAGGGTGTAATCACACGGGCAATCGTCAGATCACCTCGCGTCCATTGTCGTGTCCGTTTAACTTACGGCTGTCACACAAAAGCTTAAGGGTGGGTGAATCGAGCCTTACGATTGTCGCTGCCGGTGAAATTGAATGTCAAGAGAAATAAAATATTCTTTGCAAGATGTGATAAATCCTGGCACTATCTTGTACTTACTGTCTGTCAATCACGAGACACGTAGCTCCTTCTCTGTCTTCAACAACAACGTTCGCTGTGCGTAGATCCTCCCTGTGTGGAAAGGTCCAGATGAAAATATTCTACGATAAACGTGCTCTAAGACTGCCTAATACAGGGATGTCCAACCGTTTATTGTAGTGGGCCGCATTGTCACTTAAAATAATTCAATGGGCCGCAGAACCTATTAAATTTCAAGAAAAATGGGTATATAAAGAAACATTTAAAACCCATTATAGCTATATATAATCTTCCTGTTGCTCCCATACTATAGCCTACTATTACTGCGCCGCTAAAAGCTGACTGATACATTTGAATTAGGCTAAGATTCAAAGTGCAAAATATTACTTGGAGTGAAAATGACTGGCGGGCCGCACAAAAACCTCAGGTGGGCCGCAGGTTGGACATACCTGGCCTAATACATTCCATCGAGAAACGGTCGGCCGAATGGTTAAAGCGACCGATACTTATAATAATTCTTTTTTTAAAAACGATATTGGTGATGACGAGCCCATCATGGGTTTGAAACTTGGCCCGTTAAAAAAACAGTAAATAAACTCCGAAATTATCTTGTATGGAATATAGATATATCACAGCGGGTATAGTTATACGGATAGCTGATTCGATAAGAGAGATATCGGTCTTTAGGGACAAGAAGGGTTGTGGGATCGAAAATAGCCGCTGGCTATAAAGTTGGTATCAAACAAGTCAAAATTTTTCACTTTCAATACAATGTTTTTTCTTTTTATAGTACTAGGTTTTGAACCCAGTAACCCTGGATTGGTCATAAAGTTCGTTCTATGCTGACTGTATAAATTGCGCACTAGCAAATGGAAATGCGTGCTTACCCTTGTAGAGCTCGCTCGCCAAACCAATCTCCTTTAGCCAACTTCCTGATCACAACAGATTCGCTAGAGGCGCTCTTGCGCTTAGTGACTTCAACCTGTGAATTGCAATCATGAATGGTTAACGTGACCGATACATATACCGACTCTTATACAAAAAATGTTTCTGGTGACGAGCCCATCATGGGTTCGAAACTTGACACGCCAAGACAAAACAAGAAATAAGTGCACGTATGATTTTACGTTCATGTGGCCGTATGGTTAACGCGACCGTTACGTATACCGATTATAATATAAAAAAAATTGTTTACAAACCTATCATCGAAACCTAGTCCGGAAGTGCAATTATGAGTGAATTTGCAGAAACTTGTGGCCGAACGGTTAACTCGACCGATTTATATAAAATTTCTATATAAAATCGGTCTTGTTGACAAGCCTATCATGGGTTCGAAATTTAGACTTAGTAAAAAGTACATCTCAGTATAAACAATCGTGTGGCCGATTGGTTAACACTATATAATCATATACCGATTTAGATACAAAACAAACGGTATTAGCAACAAGCTTATTGTAGGTTCGAAATTCATCCTCGGTAGAATTTATTGGGGCTGTTGTGTGGGCAATAAGTCATCTGCACGACACATAATTACCGTGTAATTTTAAAACGCCACCAGCGACGCGCTTATGATAAAACTTAAGTCAGGTAAAAATATATATATATACGAATATATTGGCGGAAAGTTTCTACTTACAAATAAACAAACGTAATTTGTAAAATAAGACCACTAACGAATAAACAAACGTAATTTGTAAAATAAATGATGTGTTGTATAGCTTATATAGCTTTATATAGAAAAGC
>CH002454.1:321505-349490 GCA_000149265.1 Ciona savignyi | reverse complement strand
ATTAAAAACGTCGAATTGAACTCACGTTGCCTTTGCTAATGATGTAGAAGGTGTCCCCTATCGCCCCCTGGCGGATAATGTAGTCACCATAATCGAAGTGGCACTGGAATAAAGTTTGTTGAAATAAAATCAAATCGCACTACCGTTGGTAGCATATATCATTTATAGTATATATCGTTGGTTGTAACGGTAGCATATATTCTTTTTCTGACAGGTTATGACATGGTCGATAACAGATGTATGAACTGTTATATTTTGATCGATGGTGATAAGCCAACAGGATATTTATGTGTTATCCTCGTGAATAGGGAAACGCAGGTTAGTTTGTGAAAGAGTCAAAATATATTGTGATATATGGTAGTTGATTTGTGTTGTATATAATTACGACGCCCTACTGTTTCGTTTAAACTAAATAATCCATTCGGTTCAGGCCATGTCCGGTTAGTGCCCAAAGAAACAACCGACTGGCAACCGGCTGTAATGGGGGTATCGACCCCATGACTAGTCAGAAGACCATTGACTATTTACGTCTAAACAACTGAGTCAGTGGGTATAGGACACATATGGCAAAATGATGGTGTTGCCGAATGGTTAACATCACCAACACGTAACACATCTCACGCACTATTGCTGGGTCACCCAAAAAAACAGGCCCCGTGTACACTTAAGTAATATCTTTTTTATTTATCCACCAATTGCCCTTATTTTACAGGACATGGCAGAATCAACCTATATACTTATAAACGAGCCCATCATGGGTCGGAAACTTGGCCTGGTAAAAAAGAGACAAAGCTATCGAAAACGTTGGAACATATTTCAAAAACAAACCACAGGGAGAGTAAACCGCATACTGCATAATAATCTTTGGACATTGACTGTTCGGAACAGAAACTGGAATTTTTACTTCCAGAAAACTAGGGACCTTTTCAAATTTATAGACAACGTCGATTATGTGACCCAATTGCTACAAAAATCTAATAGTTAATTTCTTTTATTACAAAAAGTCAATTTTGGGGTCTCTTTTATTACACAAAGTCAATTTTTGGGTCTCTTTTATTACACAAAGTCAATTTTGGGGTCTCTTTTATTACACAAAGTTAATTTTGGGGCATATTACAAACGAATTGTATATGTTAAGCCGAAATTAACTTTTTATTACATTTATATATTTGCCTTGACGCACTAATTAACATTGCGTTATCAAAGCTTAATTTCACGGCTGTTTAACTCAAGAATCGATTCCAAGATTTATAGTTGATGAAAACATGTCACGTCTATCTCCGTGGATAATTTATCCAGCAGATCAATTTTACGGCTGGAATGTTCGACAAGTTATTAAAACTGGCAGCTTTAAACACATTGGCGACTTGCCGATCTTAGTTGATGTGTACTTCACGAGCATTTTTGCTGAGATCGCATAAACAGAGCTCGATAAGAATCAGTTGGGACGATAGAATGCCCTTTAGGAGGGCAACACTAAAAGGAGGGAAGGAGGGAAACTGCTCACTAAAATCATGAAAAATATTCGAATTTTGCAGTGAAAATTATTGTAAACTCTAGAACTAACCCTAACATCAACCCCAACTTTAAAAATAACTCTAATGTCATAATCTTCATTTTAGTGTGCACTTTCCGCCTTCCCTCTTTCTCTCGTTAGTTTTCCTCGATTTATGCCGATCTGTCAAAACTGTCAAGTTTGCAAATTTAATCTTGAGGTTGAAAACCACGAGCAAAGTCGTATGGAAGTTGGTAAATCACCGCGATTTGTTATATATATATACGAAATACGACCTGTCACACGACGAGGATAAAATAAGTTTATTAATTCTTTGCACTGATCACTCATATATATTCGTCGGAATGATATAAACAGCGAAAATGTTGAATAAACGTCGGAAACGTGGGAATACAAGAATTTATGCCGATTTCTAACGCAACCTATTGACATTAGGTTTAAAACTGCACGAATATGGACAAATTTTACTGGTCACTAACCAACCCTTTCCGTATTTTGATTTTCGGGAAGTTTAAGCTGCCCGCGTATTTAATTTCCGGAATTCCCAATTTTCGCCATCTTCGTAGTAACCTACTAACCGGATATTCGGCCTCACATACACACTTAAACATTTCAGCGATAAAATTTGATAATCAATAAACCTATAACGTACGAGGATCGGAAACTAAAGCAATCCACATCTGCCATGTGTGATTACAATTAATTTCCGGTCAAAACAACCAATTAATCTCTGATGTTTTTAGCAAGGCTAGTTTGACGATTGACGCACAAAGAACGCGGTTACGGAAAGCGACAAACGTTTTCAGAGTCCGGAAAACGTTTGCGCTAACATCGCAGCATCATCGTGAATTTGGCCAATGTATAAATGTGAAATCCGTTTATTTTGACACTTAATCATTATTTTAACGGGTAAGACAACTAATGGCACCTCTATTTTGCCAACCCTTAGTCGGGTTACTGTATATAATGTCGTTAGGTGTATATTGTGGAGATTTATAGAGTTTCCCTCACCCAATTAATCCATTTGATTTAAATAAATTGCATTGCGTTAGGAAACATTCGATTAATAGGCGGGTGGTTTCGTATCCAAAACCTTCCGGGCGGCAGGCGGTCTGACATTCCAAGTAGACGACGATACACACAGAAATCGTGTTGAGGCGCGAATAGTCAGTTTAAAACCCAACCCATGGACAACACTAAAAAAGGAAAGAGGAAAGAAGGGAGGGAGGGAAACTGCTCACCACAACTAAAACTGACTCTAATTCCCCAATATTCATATTAGTGTGCAGTTTCCCTTCTTTTAGTTTCCCCTACCCCAGCGGTTGGAATGGAAAAGAGAGTCTAACTAGAGAACCGCCGATCGAGTTTAGATCAAAACGATCGACGGATCTTAAACGGAAGTAGTGATTGTATTTGAAGCAATGAACAAAAATAAAATCAGTTGTTAAGTTGGATACCATAGAACTGGTAAGCATAGTCATGTACGTGCCATATAATCTTTCGGCCACCGAGTTTCTGACTTTTTTGCATCAATACGAACGATTTGGTCCGTGTTTTAAACGTTGAGCAAATTGGTGCGTATTTCTAGTATAAACGATTTGATGCGTATTTCGAGTGTAAACGATTTGATGCGTATTTCGGGCGTTGAACGATTTGATGCGTATTTCGGGCGTTGAGCGATTTGGTGCGTGCTTCAAGCGCATTTTTCCAGTAACGAAATGAATTCGCATTGACAAACATTTAAACGCGACACCTCGATCTACCGATGTGTCGACACAAATGAAATGTGATGTCATAAACACTTCCGTCGTTCGTTATTGTTGGCTTCGAACATCGATTCTTATCTGAGCGAAATTACGCGAAGTGTGTTTTGCGTTTTGGACTGACAAATTGAAAACACGAGTCATACGTAAAATTCATTGCTTCGGATTTTATGTTCGTAAAATAATAGCCTGTTTAAGCACGGAAATCTTTTTTGGCAAAAATAAAAATGGATATTTTGTTCAATTAAGCACTCTCCATTACGCACCTGCGTACTCTGATATTGAATCATTTTTATATTAATTTCTTTATAATTACCACTGAAAGTGGGCCATTTAAGCGTGAGTCAATCTGACGAAAGGCGTGTTTCGACAAGACAGCCCATTGCTGTGCTGGGATGTGTACGGCACTTGGGTTAAAGTTCCTCGTGTTTGTGTTAACAGATTAAAGTTGGTACGCTCGCTTCGTGTTGTTGCGGTTAAAGAAGATCTAGCAGGCGTGTTTTATAGTTATGCTACACTATGCCGGTACTTTCAATATATAACTCAGTCCACCCGGCCTAGAACATAAATAAACAAAAGTTTTGCTTGGGGGCAATAATAAACTTGGGTCGTGTTTCGATTGCGCACATTTTGGCACTTACACAGAAACATATTTTTGTTTAAGCTTGTGGCCGGATGGCAGGGAATTGGGTTATTAGTCGTAATGTTGTGGGATCGAAACCAGCACCCGGTAGCTGGTGGATTGTGTCCTCGGGCATTGCATCCAGCGGACATTTCTTGAACACAGTAGGTCGTGTGGCCGATTGGTTAACCCGACGATACATGTACCAGCTATATAAACGTTCTTAGAGACGAACCGGTCATGGGATCGAATCTCAGCCCGGTCAAAAAAAATTCTTGAACACAGTGGATTAATAAGCTGAAATTTAATGTTTCAATGTCTTTGGCAGCACATTATAAATTATGGGGAGGTAACAAGGGTATTATAATCATCGTCTGAATGTTACTACGTTTTATATCAACTCACCTCTTCCATAACGTCCACAATTCGTCTTAGCAGGTCCTCTCCGAGACCGGAGAAAGTGGGTACACTGAAACAAACAATATTTTACCAGGTGAGATTTGAACCTATGACCGGTACGCCAATAAGATTAATTTTACACAGAAATCGGTATATGAATCGTTCGCGACAACCAATTGTTTACACCACGTTTATCATAAATGTATCTTAATTATTTAAAAGTTATAATTGCTAAATTCAATACGTAAGGCATCCGTATCGAGGAACACTAAAAAGAGGGATAGATGAAAGGAGGGCAACTGCTCACTAAATTTACGGAAACTAATTGTACCCCTGCCCTAAACATTAATCTTAATCCCAGAAATCACCCTAACACCAATCCCATGTTTAAAATTAACTCTTATGTCATAATATTCATTTTAGTATGCACTTTTCCTTCTTCCCTTCTTCCCTCCGTCCTTTCTTTTAGTTTTCCTCGGTTAACTGTGTGTTTATCGCAGCATTGGAGCACGGATAAGTCATTTGCCCACTATTGCAGTTTGAATAAAGTGCAACGTTTATCATATTGATATGATGTATTTGTTTTTGTTAATACTAAGGTACAAATACCTGCTTTATTTTTCAAAGAAATGTAGTGTGTTTATTAATTTATTACTTAAATTCTCAGCGGTAAATTTGATACAATATGGGTGTAGACAACGCGTTTTAATTACAAAGTCGTTTTTTTCTGAAAGAACTTTTCCGTTTTGTTGGCGAATTTTTCATTTCTTATAATGTTCTGTTTCGGTTAATACAGTGAAACCTAACTTGTCATATTTAGTTTAGTTTTAGTTAAATTATCTTTTTGCCGCAGAATCAAATAATGGCAAATAAGGCAAATCACAGCACAGGACGGCAAAACGAACAGTCGTTAAACACGTCATTTAAAAAAATGGATATAACGCAATGTTACACGTATGTTGTCGATATGTCTATTGGAAAGGCACTTAATCCACTTAAAGTTGCAAAACATATTTACGTTGCGGAGACGACCAGGTGCACTGGCTGAGCCTACGGCTGTAAGACGCGACAAAGTCCGTTTCAAATTTCCCTCACAAAAGGCCAATGGAAAAATAAGCTGTGTATTAAACTTTTAAACTTGACTTATGCAGTTTTATCGAGCGCTTTATCGACGCTTTAAGAGATCTGGTAGCAAAGGATTAGAGATGGTAGTTTACCTGGTGAGAAACTCTAGATATTCCGAATGCTTTAGAAGACCTGTTCTCATCATTATTGCCTGGAAACAATGACGGTCTATGGCCCATAATCGTACGTGTGTTGTAGCTGTATAAAAACAAAAGATAAATCTTGTAGCTGTGACAAATAGAAAAACAAAAGATACATCCAATATGTTGTAGCTGTGACAAATAGAAAAACAAAAGCTAAAACCAATATGTTGTAGCTGTGACAAATAGAAAAACAAAAGATACATCCAATATGTTGTAGCTGTGACAAATAGAAAAACAAAAGCTAAAACCAATATGTTGTAGCTGTGACAAATAGAAAAACAAAAGATAAATCCAATATGTTGTAGATGTGACAAATAGAAAAACAAAAGATAAATCCAATATCTTGTAGCTGTGACAAATAGAAAAACAAAAGCTAAATCCAATATGTTGTAGTTGTGACAAATAGAAAAACAAAAGGTAAATCCAATATGTTGTAGCTGTGACAAATAGAAAACAAAAGATAAATCCAATATGTTCTAGCTGTGACAAATGAGAAAGATCGAATATATTTTAGCTGGAACTGGTATAAGAAAAACATTATCGAAATGATATTTTGTCCAAAATGAAACAACAATAACACCAGTATAATCCTATAATACCATGCACTAGGCTATGAATTATGAGTTAAGTATAATACCATCTAATCATTTTATTTAATCCAAACCAGATCATCCATGGTTAACAAGAAAAACACAGAATGCATGAAGACAATGGCAAGGTATAGCCATAGCATTGAATCAATATGAAACTAACCCCACACTATCTAAAAGGAGGCGGTTTAGGACTCACAACATTGACCCACAGGATTAAACGGGTTAAATTAGAACAGGAGAAACGTCTCAATCGATATATGCAACGCATTGAATTGCTCCACCCCACAGCAGACATAAGGCAACCAAGATGATTTCCAGTGATGTTTTATTTCTCTTTTATTTCTCCGCGTTTCGGGTATTCTCGAGGGAAACATCTTTTTAATCCTGTCTTTCAGGATAACATCATAGATTTACTTCATTTAGCGGTTAAAACTCCCCAAAAAAATTTGGTATGAAATCCGTAATTTGGCATTTTTTGTATTTTTAAAAACTAGAATTTCCTATGCAGTCTAAAAACTAAAACAAAGATGACTCATATAGGCAACCATAAGGCATACACACATCAACAATGTTAAACACAGAGTAGCTATACCTGGTTAGAAAGCAGCTGCAATATTATCGATATTTACGATGTTTATGATATTTTGTTCTACGATAGATGATTGCAATAATTTACAACGTGAATTGCAATTGAATGGGATTTATACAACCGAAACTCTAACCGACCACACATTGTTGTGGCAAACCCAAGCGGGTTGACACTCGTTTGGTAGAACCCATTAATCTGTGAGTTTAGGCAATATCCGTTAAGTGCCCTGCCCAAGGACACAACCGACAAGCTGGCACCAGTTTCGCACCTGCAACCTTTCGATTGAAAGGCGACGCACTTAACCGCCAGGCTAACCGGCGTTGTTATTCAATCTTGTGGCGGGGGGTATCGTAAGTTTGTAAGTGTTTTTTTAAATACAGGCGATTTGGCCAATGTGACATTTGCGTGTTAATAGTACCTGCAATTAGTTTAAAATCTAAATTTAAGCTGATAATACTTCGACATGCCATGTTCAAAGACGTTATGAACCCCCCGGCAATTGCGATAAGGCTGATTTAACCTCTACATTTGTGGCTCCTTTATCTTTGCCGCCTCGTAAATAATCACCTGCTTAATTCGCACATATCGGCGCCGACGTTGCCGAATGCCTTATAATCCCCGGAGTTATTTTTATCTTGAAAAGCCAGCGGACACGCACGAAGCGTTTACCTTTGACAGTTGCGGTCCTGGTGCAGTTGTACAGAATGGCGAGTTCTCCGAACACTTTACCAGCTCCCATATTGCATAGATGAGCACCAGCCTTCGTTACGGCAACTTTGCCATCTAAAAACAAATAAATATATTTAATCGCTACTTTATCTGAGACTTTAACTTTCTCTATCAACGCTTTTGCATATATATCGCGGTTATCCATTGCCGTATTTACCCTGTTTTCTACTTTTACCGTTGCATGTTTTTATCGTGGAAACAAAAAAAAATAAACAGAGTAGGGAAATACCGCACATTAAAGTTGAGGTAATAGTTAGGAATGCTCAGAACGACCCAACCGAAAAAATACTTAAAATTACATTTATTGTTGACCTAAATATTCAACGCGAAAAAGCCAAAATTAGAATGTTTTTTATTATGGCGCATTGAAAATATAAACAATCTAGTAAAATAACAGAAGGCAGTTGATAATCGTACAAGTTTTTTTTAATAGTTTACCAAATATTTTTGGTACTGCATTCGCACATTTAGTCTATGTGGTTAACCCACATATTAACACCTTACAATTAAACCAGGAGAGAATTCTGTATAATATTTCTCTATTGGACCGCAAAAACCATGTCGTTCAACACGAGCCCGTCTAATTTGTTTCTATTGACAGATTTGTCTGCAGAATGACTAGCATATAGTTATATAAATCTCGAAGTTTAAAATAACAGGATTTTAAAGACTATACTGGCATTTTGTTCTTTTATTAGCTTATAAAAGTCCATTTTATAAGATCTTTAAAGACTTTAACATAATAATACTTGGTCAGCAGACATTGCGGAGGACATATATACAGGAAATTGTAATATATGCTGACTATTATAAAATAATCACAAACCTAAAATTGTATACTTTGTTTTGGGAAATTTTGGGGACTTATTCTAATCTCGTGAGCAACTAACAGCCACGGTCTATAAACAGCCCAAATAAATACTTTTTGTTAATTTTTCTTTCACTGCAAATCTCTTTCTTACGGATAAACAATTTCCCACCTTCAAGGACGTAGACCAACGACCCGACGTCGCCTTCCTTTATGATGCAACTTCCATTACTGTATTCAACCGGGTACATGCAATCAACTATTTCTTCGATCTGGCAATCTTCCAAGTGCTTCATAAAATCGTTCTCTAGAATCGCCCCTCGGATCAGAGTTTTCGTACTGGGATGTCAAGGGAATGGTTGTTAACAAGTTTAGCACGGAACTACGCCTAACATAAGTTTATTTGTGTATAAAGTATAAAAAATAAACCATAAAAGTTTGGCTGGATAGGAGATGCGATGAAATGGTTGTCGGATTTTAGTTAAACGACGGTGAATGTTACGATACTTGTTGTGCTATCTTCATGGGTGGGAAAACGCAAGGATTTGTTTGGTACGGGCAATCGTTAGACTACCTTGTGCGCAACGTCGGCTATTGAAGTGTATTGAATAACTATGAATACATTAAATACTGTTTACTCAAGTTTAACCCATTAATTTTTTTACCGATCCAAATTTTGAACCCGGAAAGGCTCGTTACTCAAAGCGTTTTTTACAGGAGTAGGTATATGTATCGGTCGCCTTAACCATTTGGCCACACGACCGTACAAGTTTAACCCATTAATCCACTGGGTTCATAAGATTTTCGTAAACTACCGCTAGCCATCGATTGGTTTCGACTAGTCAACCGTTCGTCTACAGCAGGTAACCGATTGAGCTAACCCGCCAGAGTTAATCCTGCGAAGAGCGGTGCTTCCGTTGCTTGCATTAAGAGTCTCAACCAAACATCCGAAGCGATGCGGGTTGAGATAGTGCACTGAGGTCTTGGAGCGTTTTCTTACGCGCTAATAGCTTCACTTTTACAAGGCAAGTTTAAAAGCGCGGTCAACCGCCCGTTATTATCAACCTCATCAGGTAAACATCGTCCCGTTACCGGCGTTCGACGAAATCGCCAAAACGTGTCAGAGCGAGCGGTTATCACATTCAAATCGCGATATGCCAAGTTACACCAACCTATGGACGCTATTTCGTCTCTAAGTGGAGAATGCAGGCAGCGATGGGTTTGATCGACGCCTTGATAGTATTATTTGACACTGTCGCCTACTTTCTACGCGTTTAATCCCGTTGTATCTTCGGTAAACAAGTCTTAATTCTAGCACGGAATCTCTTAAGTTTAAGTTGAGTTCGTTTCTCAATAGTTGCTGCGTGTTTTCGCCTTGAAGCTAAGCGATGCGGAACGGACAAAACTGATTGAGGCCGCACACGAGAATCATACAACAAACAACAAACCGACTTACTGTGGCTGTTTCGGCACGAGCCGTTCGGACTTGTCAAACGTAGCCTGCCCTACTGCGTTTAAACTGCTGGGCTCGGCTGAAATAGCGTTCCGTTTCAAACGCTTCTGCACAGGGTCGTGAGGAGATGCTTTGATTTTGCTCGGTTGTTTTGTTTTGTTGAGGATCTTCTTGATTGGGCTTTGTGGAGCGAGGTTCTTGGTATGTGAAGGTGATAATCGCTCGGGGGGTAAGCTGTGGTCAACCACGGACAAGTCTCCGTTGGAAGGAGAAATGGCGTCGTCTTGTTTCCCAAGAGTAACGTCCTTCATTTGAACACAACTGCTAACGTCCCTAATCTCTGCGACTTTGGCTGAATTTGCTTCCATACCGGTTATAACTTCGCAACTAGCGTATTCTGCCATATCGCTATGCTCAAGCGGCATGTTAGACATATCCACGTCCATCGGGTACGTTCGCTTTGCAGACTGTAAACTTTCGGCTTCAAGTTCCCACGTGTTTTTAACACGTTCGGACTGAAACCGCGGTCTGAAGGAGGCAGCTCGGTTCTGCTCCGCCATTACAGCTGCATGCTGCAAGTTCGCCATCACTATCTGTTGAGTGTTGATGTGCTGGATGTACTCTGCCCTTTCGCACCACCGCTGGTAGTTATACTGCTCTATATCGTTTTGATAGAAGCCTGCCCGGCCTGCGGTGTAAGGAAAACCAACCATTACAGGCGACGTCTGGACTGCTACCGTTACTAACGACGGCTGGTGAAAGGCGTAAGGTTGAATGAACGGGTTAGTTGGTGTCTGTACCGGTAGTTGACCGACATGATTATGTGGGTTCGTGTTTTTCCCCGAGTTTGCCTTTGTCGATTTGACGTACGATAGCCCACGTTTCCACAAGCTGCTTCTACGTTTCTTCTGTTCCTTTTCAGAAGATACCGAAATAGAGTCGTTGTCAGCGGTTGATGAACTTGCTTCAGTGACAGACCTGTTACCACCGGTAGCCTTCCGTCGCCATTTTGCGTGTTTTTTGAGCCAAGTATGGACGCTTGATTTTTTTCTTTGAACTATTTTTCCCGACCCTAGTTGCTGCTCTTCGCCGTCGTGACCCATTTCGAACGGATCTAAGCACTGGTCCTCGGCGCTGTCAATACTTTCCCGGCGGCTGGTCGTCGATTTGTCGTTCTTAGAGGTAAGGATACCGTTCGTCTTTCGTTGTGGCGACCCTGTTGGCGAGAAGACGCTGGGAAAGCTGTACAGCGGAGCGGTGGCCAGCCTGTCTTGGTATTTACGGCCGCTGTCCTGGTCGGCACTGTCGTTCTCAGGTATTGCTGGAAAAAACACGGAATTCGATCCAGTGCTGAGACGAAATCTGCTTTCACTACGTGTGCTAGCAGCGCTGGTGGGAGCCTCGCTGTATTGAACGTTTAGAAACTGTTTATCAGGCGCGTCTGTAGGACTACACACCGTAATCAACGGTTCAGGGAAAGGGCTTACTTCTGCTGTAGAAACCTCGGCGGAACAACCATGCGAGTTGGGCCAGGTCGGACGAAAACGAGAACAAACTATCGACTTGTACTTGTCGAGCTGACTATACAAACACTGGATAATCGAAGTCTTTTCAACCAAATCCGACTTCAACGCTTTTATTGCTTCGTCCTTTTTCTTTAGCTCGTTCAAGCAATGTCTAATGGCATACTGAAGTTCTTTCAGGCTGCACATCCTGACAGTTACTGGGTGCCTGCGGCGTTTTGAAGGGAAAAACGGCCTCAGTTTAACTGAAACAGCGGATCATATGATCGCACCAAAAGTTCTAACCCAAGGTTAACACTGCTTATCGTGCACATTTGGTTCTAATTACCCTTTATCAAAAGCTGAAAATTTTAAGTGAAAGTTGGTAATGTAAATAAAAGTAACATTAACGCACCTATATCATAAAGGAGGCGATTTTGACCACTAATTCCGGGCATTGATTAGTTCTAAAGCCACTTAAAGAACATACCCATGTAACAATGAATTTTGATCAGGTGTTTGCAACAAGGACTGTGTCTAATGGTGTAAACGCGAAATGCATTTTGTGAACCCAAAAATAGGTTAATAAAAGAGATCATACAACGTACAAGAGACCAAAATTATGGCTATTTATGCCACATCGAAGATATTCTTATAAGTATCAAAAATGAACTAAATGGAGCTATGAATAGGTATGACTTAATCATACCCAACCGAGACCCGAAATGAAGTTCTCACCCATTTTCGGTTTCACGGGTCAGTGGAAACTTGTTGCCGATTTTATCAGCAAAGGTACAAGTCATTTGAGTATAGTGGTATAGTAAACAATAAGGCTATTGTAACGTGCAACCAGAGAAATGGCACTTACACCTAGCAGGAATGGGTGCTGACACACTTAAATATTAAAACAATTCCAGATAAGTTAGTATGTAAGGTGAAAAATTGTACATGGCTTAATTGTGACCAAGGTAAATTAGGTCTGAAACATCTGTTTTAGAGCCAGTTGAAGAGGTGTTTTAACGGTTGTGGTATAATACATATGTACGTTTATCAAGCGAACGGGAAAACGCAAGCGCATTATAACACGGGCAATCATCAGATTACCTTTTTGGTTTGCCGAAGCTATTACATTGCATAATGTATAAATTAGACGTTTTAGACCTATTTTAGTTCATGTCATTAAGCCACGGGGTTTAAGCAAAATATCCGTAGAGTGCGGAGCTAGTCAGCGAAATTAACCCTACAACCAACCCAACTAATTAGTTTTAAATAACCAAAATACAAAACAAATAAATGCGCCCGTTATTTATAGTTCTCAGCCCTAATAAAATGTTTACAAATGGTGTGAGCGTTGCAGTAGTTACAATTCAAGTAGTAAGTAAGAATCGATTGGATTAAAATACTTTTAAGATTTTTTTTTGTAATCTTGGATATTGTTTAAGGCAATTGCAATAAAAAATGTATTTGCGTAAAAAAATAATTTAATATGTTGTTTTTTTTGTGAACAACAAAAGTAATCCGTATAAATTTTAACTTTTTAATTAAACCGTTTTAATTTTAATTTTTTATGGGATGTTATTACGACTGAAAAAAATATGTTTTTTTCGTTTTTTCTACGAAAAACTATGAAAATGTAAAAAAATGACGAGTTACTGACACCACAATGAGTGAGGTGGTTGACATGAAAGTTTTAACTTTGCTTTGCACTTCGTTTACGTTATTGTATAATTTCGTCTCAGTTTTGTTTATCTGTCTTTTATGTATCTGTCCACAATCTCTGCCAAGCGCTTTTGCAACAAGTATGCTAAATGGTAATGTGGTTTAGAGAAAAAAAAATTTTTCCTACTTTCATATTTATTTTATTATAGAACAAATCGACCGTTTTAGCGCTCTTGCGTGATAACTGCAACATATTTCCTCTTGGATTAATATACCAAGTACTTAAAATTTGGTTGTTAAAACCGGATAAATTGCTATCTTTTCGGGCACACAAAAAAGAGTTAAAACCGTGATCGTTGAATTAATCGCCGGTTTCCAGGAGATGTGATATTCACCATCGTATACCAGGGATAAGCATGGTTTAAAACTCCGCACCATAAGACTTTAATACAAATTAATTAACACCCACGTTCCTGATTAAGTTTTACACGCAGTATACTCAGGAATTTAATCGTTACGAAAACAGGCAATTATTTTGCAGCCGGGTTTAGAAAAAATAACCGTAGCTTAATCAATCATTTTGTAGCGTAGAGCATTGTATTTTAAAAACTCATGACAAAAAGAATTTTTACGGTCTCTAATGGGTGATTTTGTGATCTATAAGTTTGTTTATTTCTAAGTTTAACTTAGGATGTTGGAAGTTATTTTGAAAAGGCCGGTCGCCAGAATACCGCCGGTCAATTTGCCGAACTGCATTAGCATTGTTATTTTGGTGATTCGATAATCGACTTGTCAAACCTTCTGAATATTGCAAGTTCCTGGAAGTACCATGCCAATTGTAAGTACACTACCAAACTCGTACAATCATCCCCGGGTGCTTCTAAATAATACACCAGACGTAGCACAACACAGGACTCGTTACAAAACGCGGCAATATCAACACGTTATTCCAACTTCAAAACTTGTATTCCACGTTTACGTTAGTACTTAGTATATTACTAAGTTTACGGTTTTTAAATATTTTTCACAGTAACTTATACATAACGGAAAAAATTAATATTAAAAAACACATGGCACAAGTCAATTTAACTACGGAAAATACCGCAACCAGTCACTTCAAAAACTCCCAAATCTTTCAAGGGCCCAAAATCTTACACGAGGTATAAATATTGCTCAACGACGATACAATCGGCATAGTCACGTCTATTAGCCCAATTTATAATATTACTCCCCAGTGTATACGCATGATGGAGTGATTTTAATGTAACACCTAGCCTAGGAAAGCACGGAAAAGTTATGACAAAGAAAGTGCAGAGTATTAAACAAAATTTTGTTCTACGGGTTAAGTAGCTCGTATCAATAAGAACTTTGGCATACCCAGGCACTGACTTGAAAGTTGTTACTTACTAAATGCTGGTCATCCAGCCTTATACGTCTAACCTGAGAAATACAGAGGTATCACAAGGGAAATGCGGAGTATTTAACATAATTTTGTTCGACCGGTTAAATAGCTCGTTTCCGTAAGATCTTTGGTACAACCAGGGCAACATTAAAGGAGGGAAAACGGGAAAGAAGGAGAAAAACTGCTAAAAACTATGAAAACTAATTTAAACCCTGACCTAAACACTGATCTCAACCCCAGAACTAACCATAACTCGTACGCCATGTTTAAAACTAACTCTAATGTCATAATCTTTATTTTAGTGTGCAGTTTCTCTCCTTTCCGCCTTCCCGCTTTCCCTCCTTTCAGTTTCCCCCAAAATCAGGCACTGACTTGAAAGTTGTTGCTTACTACATGTCATCCAGCCTAGCACGTCTAACATGAGAAATACATTCGTTCAATACATAGGTTTAGCCTGAACCAATTCCATATATTCTGCTTCGACTGCCAATAATCCGAAGCTTTTAAATACCGAGGCGCTGATCCATTTTGTTCTTTAATTTGAAATCGACTCAAACCGATATTAGCATGTCTAAATATATTCCATCTCGTATTCGTTCTGCTGGAAACCAATTTAACCTATCGACCCAGCACTATTATACAGATCTAGCAAAACTAGGCAGTCAAATGGAATCCTGTTTATTACTCCACGCTGGTGGTACAGGTTTAATCTAAATATGATGAAACATGTTCACAGAAATTGAAATACAAAAATAAAATATGCTGATAAATCACACGCAGCAATATCAAAAAAATGGTCGCGATTTTGGAAGATCTTTCAGTGATGATGATTTACTAACCTCAATCATATATTACAAATCAAACGCCACACATATGTTTGACATTTGGGAGAATATCGATTAGAAAACGCAAAACTGCCAACGCAGTTTTACTTATATCTAAAAAGCGAAGAGTTAATTGCCATTTACTGTGGAGCCACAGAGACACTGCTTATAGCATACACATTTGTTGGGGGGTATTACCCCGTTCAAACCTTGAGAAACGACTACGACTTATTGCATCAAATTCAGATAATAAGCTTGTGTGAAATATTCTATTTGAATAAGAACAAAACTAAAATTATATTTGAATAAGTACTAAAGATGTTGTTAAGCAAAACGAGGTTTCTAATTATAAAACCGGGTTAAATGTTCATGCGATTCCTGATAGTCTTTCTAGTACTGGACAGTTGATTTTATTAATATTATCTACCTTATTCACTAGTGACTTTTTTATTTCTAACTGAACCTTATGCTGGCTTATATGTAAGAAGCTTATGACTTGTATTTTAAATAACAGACCTACAATCACGTGCTTTAGCCAATACTCTATACACAACTAAACTACTGCAGATGGCTTTAGCCGAACTCCGGCACCTGTGTTAGTAGTTTACCTGAAATGCACTACACGCACTAGTATTGATTTTATTTAATTATATGAGTTTGCTGAAATTGACACCTTTTAGCCATATTAGCGGGAGGCTAATTAATTAAACGAACGTTAAAAAGGGCCTTCTATTTCGATTGTATGAACCTTGTTGTAGTTTCGACGCATTTTCTGGCATTTTCCTTATTTTGTAGATTGCTCATGCGTCTAAAAATTAGTTAATTCGGCAACATTGAAAAGTTACGAATGCTAGTTACTCCCTATCGCGTTATTATAAACTTTTGACAGTCGTACAATGCTGTTTAATTACAAATGCTTCGCAATCAATACCAATTGGTTCAATGAATTCATGCGAGGAACGCAGGTTGGACTTATTGGGACTTTTCCCAGTGGGAAACAACTAAAATAATAGATGGAAGTTGTACTTCAATGGATGGAACTTTTATAAGCGGGGCAAGAACATACACGCGTGTCCTTATAATAACATTTGCACGTACAAGTTAGTATGTGATGTATACTCTTCAAACTTAAACAGATGGTAGAGTGGTCAGCGACCTAGGACTACAACAAATGTACAAATTAGGCCGATCGCGGGCTTTAAAGAACAAATCCTTTAAAGTTCAAACGATTCAGACAGTTGATAAAAGCTGAGTTAAATAAACGTTAACTTATGTTGTTGTCTCGATTACAACCCTGCGGCACGGTCGGGTGGCCAAGAGGTTAACGCGACTGAGCATAGGTTAACGTGATGGGCATAGGTTAACGTGATGGGCATAGGTTAACGCGATACATATACCGTCCTAAGCAAAAACGGTCCTAGTCACGAGCCTATCATGGGTTTAAAACTGAGTCCAGTAAAAAAATTACAACCCTGTGTAATAGTACGCGTTTATACAATACTTTTCCGCGGTAGACTGATTTCGTACCAGCAATCCTTAGGTTCGTCACAATACCTGTATTTTTGACCATGCAGATCAAATTGATTCCAAAATACCCTTAGTTTGCGGGAGCGATTTATGTATTTTAGTGCAACCGCAAAAAAGTACAAGAATTTTCGGACAAATAGATTTTAATTTCAGTGTAAGTGACTAAAAGCTATTTTTAAGACGTTTTGGTCATGCAACCTCGCTATAGAATATTTTATGTTTTATCCCGTAAATAAGAAAACGCAAGGGTTTTTCTGACACAGGGAATCGTCAGATTAACTCGTGTCTACCTTCCGGTGCCTGGGATATATTGCAGCGCGTCAAAATATTTTTTTGGGACGATTAGCTCGTGTCTGTAAGAGCTTTGGCGTGACCTGGGCGTAGCTGGAAAGTTGGCTTTGGCCAGGGTAATTCGTGGACATCGCCTAAACCCAGTAAATTATTAGGTTTAACTAAAATTGAATACCAGTCTAAACCATATACAACACACAGCTCCGATAATCCGACGGTAATTGTAAGGAAATTTGACTATTGCCCGTGTGATAACGTCTTGTGTGACTTCCCATTCATAACGTTGCAATTGAAATATATTCTTCTACTTTATTTACTACCACTAATACAATGACCAAATTGAGATATATTAGTATTTTGAATGTATAGGAAAACACTGTAATGGTATATTCTAATATTCTAACCAAATAAAGCTTTAAACTTACTTTTCTGATTTCGCATAAGTCTGAATTTCAGCTGATGACGGATCGTTAAGCATTAAGTTCGGTTCTGCGCTGATCCCTTGCGCCCTCCGTGTTCGTGGAACTCCGACACCCATCGTCCCAAGGTGGCGCTGTTGTGTAGCAGTCGGAAAAATCGACTGGGAGTAAAAGTTTAAAATTACTTAGATGAATATCAACAAATTTCTTACAAAAATAATTGTATTTTTAAAGAAGAAAGTACATTAAGAAAATAAACTCTAATTAAAATATTAATTTAAAGATTTGTCTCATGAACAGAACACTCTAGGACAGGGTGTTCATGTTTTATCTCGCAATTGGGAAGATCCCGACAGCAATATATCACACGAGCAATCATCTGGTAACTTCGTGACCACTGTGAAAGGCGTTTCATAACTTTAAGTTCGGTCCAATAATCCATGGAATACAGCGATTTTCAGTTCCTTTTCCAAGGACACAAACAAATGCGCCAACCCCGAGCTTCAAATCAGCAACCTTCCGGCTTAATGCGGACACTCTAATCAAATGCGCTATGCGGCAGGAGATGTGCATACATGGTGTCGACCCACCAGGACACAAAGCATTGCCATGTTGTATTATCAATTTATATTTTGCCCCCCCCCCCCCCAGTCACGTTTTAGAGTCCCGAAATTAGCGTTTTAATGGAAGGATGGGTTTGGTTTATGGAACGTGTAGCAGAATATCACAGGTCGAGATTCCAGTTACCGGAACCGCGATAACTGTGGTGTATTGTGTGTGCTGGAGGCGCAATAATTGTTATTCGATGTCAAAAATTCGATAAAGTTTAAACGTTTTATTTTCTTTTTATGTCTTTTTGCTAACAAACAAGGGACTACTGGTTCGTACGCTATGTCTGATTGTTGTATTTGATATAAATCGGTTCCATTAAACTTAGCCATACGTCCTGGTTTAGTCGGGACAGTCCCAGTTTAAACATCGGTCCCAGTGTCCCGTCCCGATTAACAAAATGTCCCGAAATTTTACTTTACTGAAATTTTTAGAATTAAATCCAATCTAATGCAAAATTATGCAATAATTCCGTCTTAAAAGGCAAAACTTTGCTTTAACTCGAAGCTTATTTTAATATCGTAATTTTTTTAGCTTATTAGGTTGAGTAAAATTTCGCCCATATTTCTTTGTATCATTATTTGTTTGTTTTTTTCCAAACTACAGCAATTGCTGCATTAAAAGCCATTGTAGGTGATTTCATTCATAGTTTTAAGTTTGTCCCAGATTATGTCTAAAAAATTATGCTGAGTCCAATTAAACTTATTTTCTATTTCTCTGCTGGGCTAGGTTTCAAACTACTAATGGGCTGGGCACCACGACAGTTTCTATATAGAAATGTACCGCCCGCGTTAACCAATCGGCCACCCCACCGTACGATCCATTAACCGTTGGATATTCAACTGTCCACATACTGTAATTTCACGTCGACTGAAGGCCTGGCGCATTGCCAATACGTCATGTCTCTATTAGTACGTCAGAACTCTTATATTGATTTTCTCAAAGTGAACCGAGAATGTTGCCAGGTCTTCCGCGGTCCGACAGATTAGTATGGGGATTTAGTTCGTCGTCTTTCAGCCGAAGGGTTGCAGGCAAAAAACTGCTCGCTAGCTAGTCGGTTGTGTCATTGGGCAAGGCACGTAACGGAAATTGCTTAAACCCAGCGGATTAATGGGTTCTACCAAATTGAAGGAACGTGTCTATCATACACAACACACTGCAATAGCTCCGGTAACCCGACGGTGGCGCGAGGTGATCTGACGATTGCCCGTGTGTTAACCCCCTTAGTTTTCCCATTACGGAGGTAAATACGAATATCCTCTCCTATCCTATTCTAGTCCTGAGATACCGCAATTCGATCCACGACTACTAACTTGTTTTTATTGGTGGGCGAGATAACTTGACTATTGATTAGTCTTTTGATAGAACCCTACGTTTTCCCATTCACGAAAAAAAATATATTATTCTATCCAATGCTACAATATAACAGCAGTGGTTTTTACATTTTAGAAATCTATCCCAACGCACCATTTCACTTCCGTCTTCTGCTGCCAAAAAATTACCTGAAATTTGTCCAACTTTGCTTTAAGTTCTTCAATTTCCTCGTCTTTCTCAGCAAGCATGCATTCCAGTTCCCTGATCCTTTCATCTTTGAGGAGAACTTTGTGCCGGAGATCGTATTGGTAATCCATGATCCCCCTTTGCCTATACTTTGTACTTTATTGTTTTATTTTTAACTAATAAAAAAAGTGTTTAACCTGAAAAGAAGTTTAAATCAGTTTAAATTTTTGGATCAGCGAAAACTTAATTAAGCCGGTTTTAATTCGAACGGAAGACACGTATAAGATTGAAATGTTCGGCCGGTTAGCTGATACGGTAGGTCGTCGAACCATCAACCGCAAGGTTATAGAATCGAAACCAGCCGTTAGCTCGTCAGTTTTTATCACATGCAATTATAATAACAGTGGACTATGCTTAAACCCAGTTGATTAATGGTATAAACAAAGAGAACATCGTTGTTTTAAGAACTTTTAATGCACAGCATTAGCTCTACTAATCCAACTGTGGCCCATATACCTCCCGAACAAAGTAAAGCGCAAGTATTCCAGATCAATACCTGTCAACTACGTTATTTAAAAGCAAATCTATTTTGCTGAATATTTAAAACGACATTTGGGACCTGCTTGTTGCGGAGGGACTCCCAATTCCATTTATTTTTTCGACAAATTGATATTTAAAACGCACCACGCGTAACGGAGACGTGACGCGTTCCGCATGCCGCTAATCCACACTTAATGGATTTGCGACTGCTAGAAACAATTTATGTGAATGTTTAATTGGATAGGTTTCGTATAGCGGCGTTGGTACACAATATGAACTAACACAAGTAGAGAAAACGCACAGGGACTTTTGTTGCTGGTCGATTATCAGTTCCTTGCATCTCTTTAAACTAAGGAATTTTATTTCGAAAGTATTAGGTACTTACATTGAACGAGAAACATAAAGAAAAATAAAATAAAACAATAAATTGGTCGAATTGAAATAATTGACCAAAAACCAACTCTATTTTTGCAAAATTAAAATATTTAGACTTATGACTATATAATTTATTTAACCTGAAGATCTTAATATGAATATAGCGATGGTGCACATATAACATGCTATTTAGGAAAAGTCAATTTCAACCTGTAGTTTGTTTGCAATTAAGTCAAAGGTGCGCATTGATCGCACAAGAAGGACTCAGTGGTACGATATCGACTAGAAAGGTTTCCTTGTGCACTTGGAGTGGGGTGCATATATTTCTGGGGAAAACTAAAAGGAGGGAAAGTGGGAAGGAGGGAAACTGCACTCTAAAATTAAGATTATGGCATTAGTTAGTTTTAAATATAGGGTTAGAGTTAAGGTTAGTTTCGGTCTCAATATTAGTGTATAGGCCAGGCTTGAAAATAGTTTCCGTAATTTTAGTGAGCAGTTTCCCTCCTTCCCTTTTTCCCTCCTTTAAGTGCTGCCCCTTGAAGTGATTAATGGTTTAGAAGATAGCCGAACGTGTTTAACCCAGCGTGTATCGGATTTAAAGACCCATGTAATCTCTTTACACAGTAGGCGTGGCGAACGATAAAACTATTTCAAGCCTTATCGACTTAACAATGAACACACGCAACCAATTCATTAACCATAGGAAACGTTTGATAAATACTTATAATTTAGAAGAAAGGGTAAAAATAAATGGTTTGGGCACACTATGCAATACATAAACTAAAACATTCCTTGCTTATATTTTGCATCCAGTATATATCTGCCTGTATGTTGCTTTTCACATGTGTTAAAAACTTTGTTAAATCTAACAATTGTCTAACTAAGCTTCAAACCCATGACGGTCTCGTCATTAGAACGGGTTTTTATCTGGAAACCTGTAACTGTATCGGTCGCGTTAAGCAGCCACACAACGTGAACCTCTGAAATGCGGGATAGAGAACGGAGGGGAGGAGGGAAACTGCTTGCCACAACTATGGAAACTAATTTAAACCTTTCCATGATCACTAATTTTATCCCCAGAACTAACCCTAACTCCAACCCCATGTTTTAAAGTTTTAAACTAACCTTAATGTCATAATCTGTATTTTATTGTGCAGTTTCCCTCCTTCCCGCCTTCCATCACACACAACCTGTTCAATTCGGACAATGTTTGAACCGCGTTAAACTTCGAAAAGAAAATACTTAAGGAGTTGCGTTAAAAAAAACAATTTGCACTTCAAACAACTTGAATTTGATCCAATATTATAAGTATTACAGTCGCGATAGATGTGGATTCCTATCGGTTTCACTTTAAAATTCCATTTCTGACTTTATGCGTTTTACCAGACTATAAAAGACCCTTCAATAAAACCGTCTTTCGAGAATCTAATCCTGTTCTTATGATAATAGTTCGTATTTCAGTGTACGATATGTGTTAGTGTGTATATGCATACAATTGTATACGATAACGAGCCTAGAGTTGCCCAATAGGTAAAAAATAAACCCTTCAAATAAAATTGATTAGCCCTCCGAGATATTCATCGTAACGTCGCAATTATTGATTTGCTTAAGAAGATAAATGGTTCTTTATTGAAAACATACCTTCAACAGACTGCTCCTTTAGATCAAGTAAATTCAAGCCATTTCTACACAATACAACTGGGCTAACTAACATTTCCCAATAGTTAACCACACAGCTGTGAAAGATATATATGACTGGTCTAACGTAGGAAGAAAAGTCTTATTGCATCGACTTGATACGTCAAAATACTGGGTATTTAAAGTTGCCATTTATGCAGCATCTGGTCTAACGTGCAAACATTAGGAGAAACAAAATACACAAATTGTCGCGCAGTTATAACTCGACTGTTCTACATGGTCGATATTTATTTCCTGTTGGGAAACAACGTCCTATCGTTCACTGCGGTCCTATATTTACCTCTGTCGCCGCTTCCATGACATTACAGCCGTTTTATAATGGTTGTTTACTGTTCCGCGCCGATGCCGGCAAAATGACCCCGGTGATTTACGACCCCAAGCGCGGTAAAAAGACGAGCTTGGACCCGCCATGACGCACCATACACCTCGATCCTACAGGTACTACTATCGTTCTAGCATAATAGCCCTCTGCAATATTGTGTGAGGTCTGACAGGCGAAGGATCTGTTCGCGCCAGTTACACCATAAAACGAGCCCCTTTTAAATCATTATCTTTTACAAGCGCGAGTTTCACAGTAATTTCGTAGTAAACAGTTCCGCCACTGCCTTTTAAGTTGTGCTTCATACCGATTTTACTAGTAGTTACTATTTAACGAGAAAGAAATAAAACTGTGCCCTGTTCAGTGCGTGCTCAGTAAATAAGAACACTGTGGAAATATGTTGACACCCGTTTGCCTTTATTATTTGTGCCCACAATGAAGTAAAGCGATGTAATTTTTTACCGATTAATATTAAAACGCAAATATGCTGTTAATATGAATGCCTGAGCCACTTTTCTACGAGGATAAATTGTATATTTATAATCCAAACATTCTGTTACCGCTCGTGTTTAGACCAGGTAATGTGGTTTGCGACATATGGTTTTCAATAAGAACAAATACCTGTTTGACGTGGCTCCAAAAACTAATTATTAAACATGGAGTGAGAAACGAAACAGAACGTCAACACGGCTGTTCCTGTACGTCTACAATTGGGGAATTAGTTGTCAATCCTACATTCCTCAAGTTACCAATAAAACCAACCAAGAAAAAAAATAGCATCCGTGTCCTGTTAAAATAAATTATAATCTGTAGTGATGAATAACATGTTTTTTTGAGGTAGACGAAATAGCAAAAATATAACAGAATGTTTTTTTCTGTCCATGCAAACAAACACTCCAAAAAGTATTAAGGTTTGGGTTAATGGGATAGCTATAGGGTGCAAGAGGTATAGAATTTTAGTTTGCATAGGCCCTAAACTAACCCTAAACTGTAGGGTTTTCCATTGTTTACATTAAAAAAGAAGAGTGTAATTATGAACTTAACCTCAAAAGTCCAAAGGATTGTCTCTTATTAAGGATTCAAAACCTTTCTCGATTATCCAAATTAAAGAGATTAAAAGACCGAAACTAACCACTATATAGATAATCTGTTGTGCCCTTTAGTACCTAATGGCAATTGCTTAAAATGAGAAAATTCAACCAATGACACTTTGCACTAGATGCGGTCACTTGACTGAGGGCACAAAGTATTGTTTCAAACGCTTTTTATACCAACTTGCTGTGTTTCCTGCCACTAATAACTCAAATATTCTGTCCTATTCCACCGATCACATGTTTTAAAGCCATAATAGGTGAGCTTTCCTATCTAAATCTTTGCAAACGACAATTACTAAGACCTTAAACTGATAACGAGGCAGAAACGCTTGGGAGCATACGCGACTTAGCTGTAGCTTTTACTTTTTCAAGACTTAACACAATTCACCAACGGTGTAGGTCTAATATCGATTATCAATACCATTGCATAATGCTCTTACAACGTCGGCAATGAGTTGATACGAGGCAATAACACAGTTTATCCTTGTGTAAAAGCATGTATCTCTTTCCTATTATTTAATTACTTACGATTTTTAATTTAGTTTTGCTATTTTCTTTATTGCTAGAATACAGAAGAAAAATAACTGAACAAAAGATATTTATTATATCTTGTACTGTCTCCTTTTAAATGCTAATTCCTGTCAAAACTAGCTGTGAATGCATCTTGAAATGCACTGTATGAATCCAAACGTTCGTAATTCGTTCCTAATAGAGTTTCCGCGATTGACGCCATCGATCTCGATTGCGACTGTTGCCTGACTGTTACGTCATAGGTTATCGACTGTCAGCAAATGGAATGCAGCTAAGCCCGCGACATCAAATCGCGATTCCCACTCAAAGTGTAAACACAATCAACAGCTGGGAAAACTCTATGATGATAAAGGAACTTTCTCCTTAACTCAGCTTAATACTCCTTAGCATTGGATCACTGCTATACTGCACACTAAACTAAAGTTAATTTTAATTACAAAACATTTGATTGTTTTATTATTAACGACTTGCTGTTTTTTTCTTAATTTCTATTTTTTTAGGAATATTTTATTAAATTTTATTTTATTAGTAACGAAAAACTTAGTAAACTTGCTTATTTGGACGTTTGGACATTAGACAGCTTACATTAACATTCAATATGGATAGTTATTCACAATAAATACCGTAGTTTCCACCCTTTGTGCTGCCTTTAATGGACGAGATTATACCAAGTAATGTTTTGTATCCAGTGGATATCTTAGACATAGTAGTTTCACTTAAGTTGGAAGCCATTATCGGGAGGTAAATATACATTGGATATTTATGTCTCATCCCGGTTAATGAAATGCACAGGAACATTAGCACACGAGTAATTGTCAGATTGATTCGTGCTTACCGTTGGTTTACCGAAGATATTACAGTGTATTATATATAAGTTTACTTCCGTTTAGTAAAACCAATTAATTCACTGGCTCCAGGAGATATTTGCTAATCAATTGCCACGCCGAAGGACACAAAGATCTGCCCCCTGACTTCGATCTCACCACCTTTCAGCTGCCCGCAGCAGATCACCGAGGGTTTTACGGACTTGGCTAATATGGCGGACCAAGCATGTCTTGTGTCCAGCAAAAAGTGTAAGTTAACCAATTCGTGCAACTGTTCCGCCGTTCTGTCGTCTTTGCGCATAATTTATATGTTAAAAGTAAACCTGTCTTCCTGCCTGCGTGTAACGGGGGTTACTTTTGTTTTTACTTTATTATTTTTTACCTTGTCCCAAATAGTAGCAAGTACACACTTCATAACACAAGAACAAGAAAGACGGTAAAACGAACAGTCGTTAAAATACGACATTGAAAACAATATAAATATTAAGTAATAAGAGGTATAAGAAAGGCATCGTCCTATATCCGTATGTCCGCTGCCGAGTCCATCATGCTACCCCAGAAGTCCAACTGAAATGGTTAAGATCCGGTAACCCGACAGTGGGTTCGAGGTGATCTGACGATTGTCCGTGTGTTAACCCCCTTGGTTTTCCCATTCACGGGGATAAACATGAATATCCTATCCCTATTCTAGGTCAAATCGAACAATGAATGGCCTGGTCTCAGTACCGGAACCCTTCGGCTGACTGTTTGGCGATCAACCACTAAATCATAGCTAAACCGTGTTTGTAGACTCGGCTTTAAGCACTTGAACATAATTCTAATCCGTTTAATCCGTATTCGGAAGGGATTCGCTTTCGTTATCCGCGAGGTGGGGGTAGAGATTGTAGGTTTTAGAAGTCAAATTGTCAGAACAATTAATTTAAAATTTAATTATAATAACCAAAGTTTGTCCTAAGAATTTAAAGAAAAAAATATTAAAATACAATTCAAATTTAATATTTAGCTATACCTATAATCACTTTGTTAGTGAATGTACCAAATGTAGAACATTAAAGTCTCATTAGGTTATGTGTAAAATGTACTGTTAAGATTTCGTACAGCGTTTCAATGTGCTGTAATAAAGCGTTTAGACAAACAGTCTTAAATCATCGTCATAAATCCGTTCCGCCGCTGTTGTTTCGTTCAATACAGTTCCACTGTGTGTTGTATTGATTTAATCAGGATTGGGCGACTAGCTTGAAAGAGTACAGAGCAACCAGCTTTTATGTAGGCCGACCTGCGACGCAACGCTGGCTAAAATGGCAGGTCTAATTTATAATTCAGATTACCCAGGCTAGGAATCGATTAAATCTGCCTTCCTATCGCCTTCTTGACTGTAATGTAATAGATACCGAGACCCATATTCATTTCGCTGTAGGTCTGCCGCCGGTACAGTTCAAGAACGGATTGAGTGGCATATATTGGTTGTATATTATTTATATGAGGGTAGTTCGAAAGTTTTACAACGTCGAAGAAACTATTTATGTAAACCTACAGCAGTGCCTTTACGACCAATACAATATAAGCTCGGGCAATGTATTGTTCGAATATTATTGATTAAGTGGCTTCCATTCTCTTGCTTCGTTAACATTAGTGGCATGTATGGCTAATCAAGCATGATTTCCTTTATGATTCATACATTTTGCTAATTAGGACTTATACAGTGCTCTGTATATTCTGTTTGTTACTCAATGTATAAGTTGTGAGAAACTTTGCTGGTAGATCTATAAGAGTTAAAGAAATAACTTGTATCAGCTTGAGTGCATATTGGGTGATCCTGGATTGGCCTGTCAGCAGTTGTCCGACGGTATTGGAAGTCTATACTTAGTACAGCGCAATATATATGTATGTATATATAGTACGACATCTCTGGACCGATATGTTGGAATTTAGTTGGAATCAAAATCAAACCTAAACAAACAAAAATATATGTAAAACGGCATATAGGTGCTTTATACTGCGCAATATATGTATATTTATTGACAGTATGACAGTATTTAAAGTATATAATATATGCATATATGTACAATAACGTAACATCTCTGGTACAGTGTGTTGCAGTTAGACTTAAACTTAAAATTCAGCAATGTAAGTCAGAACAAGCGCGTTCACACTTGAATTATTTACCAGCATAGAGGTCTTGTGCGAAAGAGATTTACACCTTCGAGTTTCTCTTTGATCTGTGATCTAGGTCTCTGGCATTCGACACTCAATGTCCATGGCTGTCGTCTTACAGAAAGCAGGATTTATAACTATATGCGCGAGGGTGAGCAATTAGCTTGGTTAATGGTGTGTTGCAAAAGCACGGTTTTGATAATACAGAACTAGTATTACTTAGCAAGCGTTGTAGAAAGGAATAATATACAGCAATAGTTTAAATAGGTTGCAATCCAATTAGGCCACATATGGATATTTGCGTTCATCGTAGGCTTTTGTACAGTAAGAAAGATAGTTTGGAAAATACAAGCATTATCCCTTCGGCAAATACAACAAGTCTGAAACGGTTTACTTTTGGTATTTGAGGCTTAACAAATGTTTGATGAACGGTCAATACACTTGACTTTTTTGTTTGCTTCAATCATTTTTCTGGCATATCACTTAATTTTCCCACAATAGAAGTCCCTTTACGATATATTATGATTATTTTACCTAATTTGTAGCCATATATTGTGCTTTTGAATATGCAATAATGCTTCTGTATATGATTAAGTGCAGTGAAGAATTTAATTAAAGATATTGATCCAACCACTCCGTATGTATAATATGTCCATGGTTTGTATTACACCGCATGTGGAAATTAGACTGATATGTCTTGAACCGCATAGAAATTATACTGATACGCCTACACGCGCAATGGGTGATATGGGTTCTGAATTGACGTCTCTGTATAAACGTACGATAAGTTTATCACGCAGGGCAATCTTTATCAGATTACATCGCGAATACGTTAGGGAGCATTTTCTAAAGGTAACCTTCAGATTACCTCGCGCACACCATTGGGTTATCGGCGCTATTGCAGTGTGCTGTATAGGCATATGTGATTGGGATGTGCCTTCAGTTTATGTATAACCCATCATCAACTGGGCTTAATG
>CH002454.1:281932-321405 GCA_000149265.1 Ciona savignyi | reverse complement strand
TTTTTAGGCGTCAGTGCCTCCAGTTTCCACATTTAATGTACAAGAAGTCGAACTGTCCAATTTAAATTTATAACAAAATCTTTACTTTTACGAGTCTAGATGTGAAATTAGTTCGGTTTTCGTGCTGTTTCGCAGCCAATATAGTTCCCCCGTATGTATGACGTAAAGGCAAATACCTCGCGCGCATTTATTATCTCTGTGAAGCAATGAACAAACTTCTGTGCTACGTTACGTTGACTCTACTATTGGAGTGTTTGAAAAGCACGATTGCTAGAAGGTCGGTTCTGGTCAACGAAAATCGGTGTCGAGCAAGCGTTGTTATATCTATTACCAAACCAGTATACAACCCCCGTAATGGTTCATTGACAAACAAGTACATCACGAAATTTGATTCCCAGTAGATTTGAGGTCACAAATTAACCGAAGGTAGACAATTAAAAAAGTAGCTCAAGCGTTAAATGGATGTTTGTACGGTAGTTTGAAGTGCAAATCCCGACTTTAATTCACCAATTAGCGCCTACGAGTTTCACAGAGGATTAAATACGATGTAAAATCGTCTGTTCAGTACTTTTATAATCGCTCACAAAACTACACTCAAAACCTTGCCCCGCGTATTTTGCTTCAGTACAATTGTTCTCCATGCGCGGACCCGTCCCTTATCTATCCAGCTATGTTTGCAAATCGAGATAATATGAGCACATCGCCAATATTTGTCGGTGTGTGGTACGTGCGGTGTGCAGACTGTATCGTGGCTCTATGGTTATCAACAGTACAGCAGCGTGTACCTAACGTCACTTTCGTTGCGGAGAAGTTTTTTGCAGGTGATTAATGGCGTAATAAGATTTGACAGATCTAGAACGGAATAGCAGGTTGAATTTCGCTTAAATTTAAAGCTTTTTCGGGCACAAAAAGACAATATTGCAATTAAACGGATGCTAGACAGACATGCTTACGAATTTACGGGTGTACAGTCAATGCATTTAACGGTTCTTAATATAAACGTTTATTACTTTGCAATGAAAGCACCCATGTGTAACTAAAAAGCCGCAAAACTATTTCTAGAAAACTGTAGAAACTAATGACGTCTCCTTCTAGGCGTAATGTTTTCTGAATAAAAAGGCGACTGGGTTTAAAACTTCTAAGATCTCTGATCTTATATTATTACGTACAAAAGGGTTAGTGTGTTCTAGAGTCAATTCCCCGTGAATTTAACAAAATTAAGTAACCGGACCAAATGACCTGTAATTTATCATTCGCGTCATCGTTTTTAACTTGTAATTCCCCGTAAAGGGAAACACTGAAAGGAAGGAAAGAGATACGGAGGAAAGGAGGGAAGGGTGAAAACTGCACACCACAACTATGGAAATTAATTTTTAACCTTTCCTGAGCACTAATCCCAACCCATGTCATAATCTTTATTTTATTGAGCAGTTTCCCGCATTTCCTCCCTCCTTTTAGTCCTCCCGTAAGGAATGGAAATGTGCTTGTAGCTTGCTCTTTTAAATCTCCACTAGTTTATATTCGCTTTGATACCTGCTTGTTCTTAAAATAACCAAAACATTGTTTTTAATTGTGACAATTATTTTGGATGACAAAAGTAACGTTTTGAAACCGTTTCTAAGCTGTAAACTATAATATTGTGACTGGTAAATAAATGCTCAAAATGGTTTTAGAATTAAAAAATTTTCCCAAATTGCATTGTAGATCTTAGAATGATACTAATGTATGTTTGTAACTTAAACTGGAAATTAATCTTTTCACATCAATTAATATGATTTACCCACTTGACAACATTATAACAATCCCTTAGTATGTATGGGTTTTATCAATCAATTTAAACTACTAAACGGTGGAAATAGTGAACTATGGAAATGTACACTGATCTGTAGGCCTAACTGATTGCAACGATCTTAAGTTTACAACTACATGGTTTAAGTTGTTCAACCGTGGGTTTAAGAATCATTGTCGGTTTAAGTTTTTAAAGGTTTAAGTTTATTCTTTTAAAGGTTTAAGTTTAATTTTTAAAGGTTTAAGTTTATCGTGGGTTTAAGTTTATTCAAACATTATAAATTTCTCTGGATTATGAAAATTATCTATTTTCCCACACTTTCTTTCTGTAACAATTACATCGAATCCACGTTAATCCAGGATTAGCGGACCCGATTTAAACAAACCAATATTTGTGTTGTAACATATCTGCTTAATATTCTGGTCCACAATACAAATCACGACTTGTCAAAGGTGGAGAAGAGGCCAATAAAATGGCCACTGAGGCCCAACTTAATCGAGAACTTGTCGGTAAGTTTACGTAATATATTATATTTTTGAGGGTTTTATCTATTTTTTGTGAGAATTTTTAAAAAAACGGCAACTTGGGAATTTTAAAACTGCAACTGCAATTTAAAGCAATATTCTGTTTGGTTTAATTTTTGTGTGAACCTTTTGCTCTCTAATCTGCTCATAAAGTTTAGCAATCTAAACAGTTACAAAAAGTTTAGTTTATTTTTGTTTCCACGATGAAAACTCGAAGCAGGACCTTTGATGAAAAATTAAAAAACGGAAAAAAATTCAACAATTTGGTTTTATCATTGTCTAAATATGTTTTAAATAACGAGCTTAATTAAAATGTTCATTAAATCACCTTTAAACCAATGCATTGTCCCAATTCTTTACCTGCGATCATGCCCAACAAAGAATCTATGTTTGTGTTTCAAAAGTCTGTTTGCGTTTAGTTTGTTCTCAGGACATGAGTGGGTAGGAATGTCCATTAAGGATTGACCAACTTACAGCGGCTGTCAACTCGCTCGTCCTGTCTTTTGTTTGCGTGTTTGTCCACTGTACAAACGAAATATAGTTAATACTGATAATCCAGTCGGTTGCCAAAAGCCTCCATAAATTTAATAGTTGCAAAAAAATGATTAAAAGCGAACACTTTTTATAGTTGAAAGTAGATTGTTGGAAAATAATTCAAATTCCTATCTCAAAGAATGAAACAAACGCAACGTTTTTTTAAACGCGTTAAGTTTTGAACCATAATGTAAGGAATGCAATGTGTAATTGTTTTTACCGTGCTGGGTTTCAAATTCATGATGGTGTCATCTATAAATTTTTTAAGAATTCGGTATATGAACCGGTCAAATTAACCATTCGGCCACACGACCGTCCGATTGCGACGTACACATACTGCGTTTCACGCGTACCCAAGTACCTAATATGCTCCAATCGCACACCACAGAATATTTTTTTACCAGGCTAGGTGATGATCGTCACCACAACCGTATTATTTTACATCTGTATATGTGTCGGTCGCGTTAACCATTCGGCTACACGGACCGTACAATACCACAGCATAATCCATCATTCCTTCACAGAAGCGTGGCTGGACGACCATGCCGAGTTCGCTTTCGATTACTTCACCCGGAAAGCAACACAAACCATGGTGAACACCTGGCTCGCTGACAGGGTTATAAGGATTGCTGGCTCGGATAGAAAGATCTCGAGCATTGAAAGGTCTCCGACGAAACACGGTACGTCACAAAAAGTCATGTTTATCCCCGTGAAGAGGAAAACCAAGGGGGTTAACACACGGGCAATCGTTAGATCACCTCGCGCCCACCGTCGGGTTACCGGAGCTATTGCAATGTGTTGTGTATAATTCATATGTTCCTTTAATATGTAGAACCAATTAATTTAATAATATGTAGAACCCATTAATTTAATTTAGGTAATGCCCGTTATAAGTGTCTTGCCCAAGGACACAACTGACTAGCTATCGACCAGTTTCGTACCTGCAACCCTTCGGCTGAAAGGCGACACACTAAACCAACAGACTAATCCTTGGTGCACATCATGAGTTGAGCCCGTTATTGTTTTTTTTCTAAAACAGTATAACTTCTCAATCATACACAACACACTTCAATAGGTAACCCGACGATAGGACAGGGATAATCTGACGATTGCCCGTGTTATAACACTCATTCAGTTTTATTATTACCTGTTTAAAAGCATGAAAATCGTACCCAGTACTTCTGTTTGTTGCATAGTTAGTTTTGTACTTGCCAAGTCACCATTGCTCGTTTGAACCCATCGTTGGGTTATGCAGAAACTAAAAGAACGTTTTAATTATATACAACACACTGCAAGCTTCTAGTTGTGTGCGCAAGGCAATCTGACGTTTAACCGTGTAGTAACACCAATTGAGTTTTCCCTTTCACTGTATAGAACAAGAATTTCTTATACTGCACTTCTCTTTGGTCGATTATTTTGTTTAAAACTCGCCGCATCGCAGACAACGATCCGACCATCCGACCTCCGAGCACTTCCGGCGATTCCACGGGAAGAAAAACTCCGATCCGGAAGATCAGCCACGAGGAGATCAAACCGGGTCATCTTCCACTCAAACCCATGGTGTTGACGGACGAAATGGGGTCTCCATCATTCTACACCCCGGACAGCGCAACCTCCCCTTCTCTGACGCGACGAATGAATAACCAGGTGTATAAGCTACCTATGGGTTTGTGGTTAAAGTATAGGTAGTTATCAGGAATAGGGATAGGATATTCATGTTTTATCCCCGTAAATGGAAAACCAAGGGGGTTAACACACAGGCAATCGTTAGATCATCTCGCGCCTAACGTCGGGTTACCGGAGCTATTGCAGTGTGTTATATATGATACACACGTTCCTTCAGTTTGGTAGAACCCATTAATCCGCTGGGTTCAGGCGTAGTCCGTTAAATGCCTTGCCCAAGGTGACACCCGAATAGATAGCGACTAGTTTCGAACCTGCAACCTTTCGGTTGAAAGGTGTCGCACAAAACAACCAGACTAACCGGTAGGACTGTATCACAAGTTGACAGTTGTAACATTAAAATCACATTGTTGTGGAATTATTAAAGTGTATGTACGGTTGTGTGGCCGAATGGTTAAAGCGACCGATACATATACAGATCGGGTCCGGGTGGTTTAGTGCGTCGCTTTTCACCGAATGGTTGCAGGTGCAAAACTACGGTCGCTAGCTAGTCGGTCGTGTGCACTTGGGGAAGGCACTTAACGGACATTACCTGAACCCAGTGAATTAATGGGTTCTAGCAAATTGAAGGAACGTGTGAATCATATACAACACACTGCAATAGCTCCGGTAACCCGACGATGGGCGCAAATTGATCTGACGATTGCCTGTGTGTTAACCCCCTTGGTTTTCCCATCCACGGGATAAACATGAACACTATCCTATTTAAATATAAAAATCAGTCTTGGTGACAAGGTCAAATCTAGCCCGGTTAAAAATGTGTATACACTGATACTGAACTCTTAAGGTAGCCCATAATAATTTGTTAATTACGTGAACCAGGTATTAGAAGCTTTTCTTTACCCAATATTGTATCAATAACACTCATTGTGTTTCACGATGAGCACTTAATTACGAAATAGTAGTATCTAAAAATAATTTTATATTGAATTCGAATTTGAATCTTGGTTCTTATGAATCTGTCTCATTTTGTTTGTTTCATTATTTCTAGTTCTGGAAAATACCATCATGATTTTTTAATTTCTGTTATGAAATATTAACTGTCATTTTCCCGTATTTTACTGTTTTGGTCGTAATAAATTCAGTAATAAACGTAAGTGAAAAATAAAACGAATAAACCAGGCCAAAACAACATTATTGTTGAACATTTTCAGATATTTTCCCCGAAAAAATCTTTGTACTAGACGTTATAATATTTTATCAATAAAATAAAGCACAATATAGATAGACAATTCGATTTTTATTGATATTTTATTTTTAATTTATTCGATATTGCCTTTTAAATTGGATTGAAAACGAATTTTTGTTTTTATCAACATGTTTGTCTGGCAGAACCGACCGACCAATAAACTCATGAAAACCATGAAAACGCGAAGAATCTCCCACTACCATCAAACCCACAAGTTTGAAGCTGATACCGATCACGACGTGAATGTAGAAGACGCCCCCGTGATAGATGAGCGTGATATGATCATGGACCTCGTGATTGACATCGCAAGTGATTTGGATGTGACGTCAGTCAGTCACAGGATTTTGCAGGTTGGCTAATTTGTAGAGCATGGGAATGGTTGTGTGGCTGAATGGTAAGGGCGAATGATTCATAGTTATACTGCTTAGTGACAAGCCTATCATAGATTCGAAACTTAGCCCGGTAAAAAAATGTCCAGCACGAAGCTATAAAACGTCGATAACTAATTACAAAAGCACGCAATACCCCCAGTTTTAAGTCGATTACCAAATGTACGTGAAACACTAGATGCGATTTATTAGATAGTTTGCCGTCCAATATAAAGTGAACGTAATGGAGTATTTTGTGCTGGTTATCACCCAAAACCACGTTCTTACTATATTCAAGCGTGCTGATTAAGGCGCATCTCCATACTTAATTCGTTACCAGGTCCGTTTTGGTTGCATTATGTATATAATGTCGTTCTATAGATCTATACCAATCTTGGCTTGAAACCAAAATCTCTGAAACTTTATACCATAGGATAGGATAATTATGTTTATTCCTGTGAATGAAAAAAACCAGGGGGTAAATTAACACATGGGCAATCGTCAGATAACCTCGCGCCCACCGTCGGGTTTTACTCGAGCTATTTCAACTTGTTGTGTGTGATTGATAGCTTCGTATTTGTAGCGTTTGTTGTGACACTCGTTTTTGGTTTCTTTACAGGGCCTAGCTTCGAACCCATGATCATTGGATTTAGTTTGTAAAACTAAATTATCAGTAAAACGGTTGGTTTAGGTTGATACCACAGTCTTTTATTATATAAGTGGTGAAATGCAAAGTTTGTTCCATTGCAAAGTAAACATGCGTGTTTGCTCCTTACCCAAATATTTGAACAACGCAATGCCGCAATAGAAAATGCAACTTTGAGTACAAACAATACAATATTGTGCTCGTTTTTGAGTCATTTTCCATGATATTTTTAATCGGACAATTTAGCTACGACTTGACCACGACCGATTTATTTGCCGTTTATTATATCAAAAACGGGAATTGTAACAGGCCCATAGCATCATTGGTTCGAAATTTAGTCCGGTAAAAACAATCTAATACTGGTTAAACAACTTTAATCACTTTACATAACGTCCGGCCAACTTTTTTTTGGCTTTTGCCTAAATGTGTGAACTTTACCAACGCAGTCGTAAATTTGAGGCTTAATGTTGTGGATTATCAGGCAGTTTTGCCATCTGCGTTCAATTTTCGTCCCCATGTTTTCCGCCTTCGCCGAAAACTACCACCTGTACTTTAAATTGGGTGGCCACGTTTAATTTGAGTCAATCCTACCCTCGGTATCTCTGACGTAGAGACCGTGAACAGCCGAAGCTCGTAAAATGCCAGCAACTCGATACGAAAACGAGCAGTTACCAGTTGTCAGCTGTGCGCGAAAGCCTGGATTACAGTGTTATAAGTGTCGCTCCATATAAAACCCGACACTTTCGTTCTACTGGGGTGATATACAATACCGTGTGTGACGTCATAAGGATGGTGCAGATAGCGTTCATAATTATCGTTGTAACTACGAATTCGATCTTATCTCGTTCCGACGTGGCGAGGTGGCTAAAACGAGGAAAGAAGGCAAAACGCAAATGAAATGGACCGAAGGGAAAATGCAATGGAAATGGTTTTTGTACAGAAATCGTCCATTGTACGGACGTGTGGCCAAACGGTTAACGCGACCGATACATATCCCGATTTCTCTACAAAAAGTCTGTTGAACGCCTGGTAGCCGCATTTGGTCCACAGTTCCTATTAATCGCCCAAAAAGTACCTTAACTTTAAGCTGAGTAAAAACACAGTCAATGTCACACTATGTTCATAATAATACGATGTGAAAACACTTTAGTACAATATCTTGCTTAATTCGAGCATTGTGTTTGCATAGAGTTATGTACAAACCCTTATATTCGAAAGCAACTTAACTTTGTATATTCTAGAACGTGAGTATTCTAGTCGATGCTGATCGTTGTTCGTTGTTCCTGATGCGCGAGAGAGACGGCGAGAAATTTCTTGTCAGTCGTCTTTTCAACGTCAGCAAGGTAATTTAGGATTTCTATGTTTTGTACATTGACTTTTTGTATGTTTTCGTTCGGTTTGTTTTGTGCGTTTTATACAATACCTTTTACACGTTTTTTTTACATTTTATACACCGTTTAATACAGTATTTTTTATGATGTTTTATAAAATATTTTTCCCGCCGTTTCATACGTTTTATACAAAGATTTTTCGTGATTCTAGCATTATTTATTTATTTTTTACCGAGCCTAGTTTCGAACCCATGATGGGCTAATCACCAGGACCGTTTTTTGTATAAAATTCGGTATGTGTCTCGGTCGCGTTACCCATTCAGCCACACTACCGCGTCCGATTCTAACATTATTTCCGACTGGTTATTTTCCCTCTAAAACATATCACATTTTTTTCCCTTTTTTTTCCAATCATAGTATAGCGCAATAAAGTCTTTCTTTGGTCCGTATCTGCATTTCACCCTAACGCTTATCTAAAACCATTTCGCCACCAATTTTTAAGTAACCTTGCCGCTGCCCAGGAGTCCACACTTGAAGATAACGTTGTTGTCAAGGACGAAATCAAAATGAAACTTGGACAAGGAATTGCGGGAATGGTGGCACTAACCGGCACAACACTTAACATACCGGATGCTTATAAGGTAGCGATAATATTGTTGACATTTTGATGAGATTTGATTGACAGGCGTTCCCTGACCTGAATTGTTGCAGATAACACGCTTTGCTTGCATATCGACGAACGCAGCATTGCAAATACTCGCTTATCTTTTATGTGGGAAATATATATGCTTCCATTATTAACACATAGCCCCATCAGTTTCTGTAATATATTTAACTGGCTGTTAAAATGACTTATAATACGCAGTTTTACCCGAATATGTATGTGTGTACGTTATGATATAATATATATGTATATAAGGTAAAAGATAAACAACACATCTTTTGATATTATAGATTAGTTTGTTTATTACATTCAATTCATGTCGATTAAAGAGTAGTCACGTGGTGACCTAATCCCAATCCGAATTTAAGACGTGTTTTAAACATAAACATACTTCAAACCTATAATTTAACATCAAATTTGACCTAACTTATCCTTAGTTTACTTATAACATTTTGTCTTAGGATAGGATATTCATCTTTATCCCCATGAATGGGAAAACCAAGGGGGTTAACACACGGACAATCGTCAGATCACCTCGCGCCTATCGTCGGGTTACCGGAGTTATTGCAGTGTGTTGTACATGATAGACACGTTCCTTTAATTTGATAGAACCCATTAATCCACTAGGTTCAGGCAATGTCCGTAAAGTGCCTTGCCCAAGGACACAACCGACTAGCTAGCGACCAGTTTCGCACCTGCAACCTTTCGATTGAAAGGCGACGCACTTAACCGTTAGACCGACGAGCCGGACTAACTGTCTTCCCAAATGAACCCCAAAATATTCCCCATCGTTTATGCAATGGGGGCGGTGGGACCACCGGCTTGGTAATGTTAAAAAACAAGAATTGTTTAAAAATAAAAACAAGAATTATTAAAAAATAAAACTTGCACTTGGTGAAATTCATTTGAAATTTCGTCAAAGGCCTGGATCAAGTGTCACAATTGTAGTTTATGACGTAGTACCTTGATGACGTTACCTTAAGTTCTCTCAATGTTTACCGAACAAACTTTTTATTTTTTTTAACATTTACACGTACCGAGTAAACGGTCTTACTTGCGTTGCAGGATTACCGCTTCAACCAGAGTGTGGATAAGAAAACGGGATACCGAACTCGCAGCATCCTCTGCATGCCGATACGGGACGGCGATAAAAGGGTAACTGAAACCTTCTTCTAATGGAAATTATCTGTGCATACACATCATGCTCACAGTCGAGTTATTTGGCTATTTACCCCATGCCACAGGCGGACGTTATTTCGAAACTTTGTGTCCCGCGACTTTGTTTGTTTTTTGTTAAGTTTGTGTCTTTTGTTTACTTAGTTATCCGTGTAAACGGTCTTGTCGAGATCCAGGCACTAAATTACAATGGAGACCTAAGAGCTTGACTTATACGTCGTATTTTCGGAAACCCTGAATGTGGCTTAGAAAAGAAAGAGTTTAACATTCGTTCCACCATCATTTAGATCGTAGGAGTCGCTCAGGTGATCAATAAAACAGAAGGCGCCTTCACCAGCAAAGATGAGAAGATATTTGCCTCCTATCTCGGCTTTTGTGGTGTTGCCATTCACAACGCGCAGATATTCGAAAAGGTGCAACTCGAGAACCGAAGAAACGAGGTGGGAAACACTAATTTATTGATCACCTAGCTAGCGGTAAATTGACAACGGCCCTTAATAACACGGCTGGAGGTTTAATTAAATTTCTAATGAGCTTCGGCCAATTAAGTCTGGTGATGTACTTTCTCGTGTTCTCGGCTGTTAAGGGCTGTAAATTCTAATTCACTGATTTGCTATTTTTATTTATTTTCTCATACCATTTTAATCTTTTGTAGTGTTCGCGTACCACCTAAGTTACTATAAAACAAGGGTAGGCAACTTCTCTGGTAGGCGTGTCAAATTTCGGAAAATTAAGTTCTTGGTGGGCCGGATTAATACATGAATAGTATTCAATATTCTAATTACAAGGTATGGTTAAATACAGTCTGCGGGCCGGTCATAATCCCTTAACGGGCTGTATGTTGCCCAATGCCCATGTCTGGTGTAAGGGTTAGTTTTAGCGAGCAGTTTCCCTTCGTCCTTCTTTCCATCATTTTTCATTTTCATTTTCCATCATTCTTTTCATCTTCTTCACGGACCGAAACGGCCAATACGGGCCGTATTTTGCCCATGCCTGCTATAAACCGACATCATTAAATAAGAAAATGAGCATGTAGTTATTTTAACAAAATCAAACAAAGTTTAACAAAATATGCCAAAGTTAGTCACTTACCACCGCTGCTACCATAGTTTGGGAACCACTGTTCTGACCTTTAAGTCTTGTGTTTGCATTTAGATCCTGCTTGATCTTGCCCGAGTGTTATTTGAAGAACAGAGTTCATTAAGCACCGTTATGGACACAATCCTCACACATACCGTGTCCCTACTATCCTGCGAGCGTGCTTCTGTATTGCTGGCTAACCCGTCGCAGCCCGAAAGTGAGTGAATATAAGAGTTCCTCCACACGTTTGCAAGTGAATCATTGCAGAATAAACATTACTAAGGAAAGCTGGTTACACATTACAAGACCACGGGACATAACGACTACAGTATATGGAAGTGCTTTACATGGTTATAATTTACAAATAATAAGAAAATACTGATGTGTCGTGCACACTGTGAAAGCTGTTGCAGTGTGCTGTATATGGTTGAGGCTTTGTGCTCTTAGTGTAGATTGATCGATTGGGTTTAAAAGAGATGCTTAATATCTGTTGAAGATTGCAACTATTTACCAACAAAAAACAGAGTCATCGCCTAGTTTCGATTTCATACCCTTCCATGGCTCCGTTGTGTTCTTTGGTAGACAGTTCCATATGAAAAGCTACCACCAAGGGATAAATCTACATAATGATTTAAAATGTCCGACTGGTTAGTCTGGTGGTTTAGTGAGACACCTTTCAACCGAAAGGTTTAAGATTCAAACTGGTAGCTAGCTAGTCGGTTGTGTCTTTAGGCAAGGCACTTAACCGACATTGCCTGAACCCACCAGCGTATTATTGGTATTACCAAAGTAAAGGAATGTTTCAATAACAACACACTGCAATAGTTCCGGTAAACCGACGGTGGGCGCGAGGTGATCTTACGATTGCCCGTGTGTTAACCCCCTTGGTTTTCACATTCACAGGGATAAACATGAATATCCTATTCTATCCCAAAACAACAGATGTATTCGAGCACACATTCGAACACGTGGACGAATCCACCATTACTTCCAATTTAAACTTCGACAAGAACTCCCCTCAGCGTAACAAGGTTCCATTAAACATCGCCATCACCTCATATGTGCGCCAGACTGGTCAGGTAAGTGACCTCTTGCACGGTCGTGTGGCTGAATGGGTAACGCGGCCGATACATATACCGAATATATATAACGGTCTTAGGGACGAGCCCAATATGGGTTCGAAACTTTGATCGGTAAAAAAGGGGAAACTACTTCGAAGCATAATAATACGTATTATGGTTTGGGTAGGAATATCTCAATCAGATATAAGATGAACGCTCATAACCAGATTTGTACTTTTATCTTGAGGTGTTTCAAAAAGTTACATTTTATGGAAACATTTTATTGCAGTTTTGTGTTTTTTGCTTTGGTCGGGAATCGAACCCGTCACCATCAGTTCCTTGCACAACAGTATTATCCGATAACGTCAGCACATCTGATAGCTTATGGAGGAAAGGAGGGAAAGAAATGTAAAAGGAGGATTGCAGGACAAAAGGTGGGAAGCGAAGGAGAAAAAAGAGAAAGAGGGAGGAGTAAAGAGGAAAAGGGAGAGAGGAATGACATCATAGAAGAATGTATAGAATATGGGACGGAAGGAGGGAAGGAGGGGAGGAGAAAATAAGTGGAAAAGGGGAAGAGGACAGGAGGGGAACTGAACACTAAAATATAGATTACGATGTTAGGGTTTTGTTAATGAGATTAGGTAAGTGTTAGAGTCAGGGTTAAATTGAAATAAGTTTTTTTTTAACCGAGCCAAGTTTCGAACCCATGATCGCCACGTCACCAGGTCCATTTTTGTAGAAGAGTCGGTATATGTATCGGGGTGCCTCTAAATACTACAGGACCGCTTGGACCGCTTGGAGCGCTTGGATCGCTTGGATCACTTTTTTGTATAAGAGTAGGTATATGTATCGGTCGCGTTAACCATTCGACCACACGGCCGTACTGAAACTAGTTTTTATACTTTCAACGAGTGGTTTCCTTCTTTTCCCCCCTCTAGTGTCGCCCAAAGACCCCTCCGATATTAATCTATGATTTGTATTATATTTCTATTCTTTTCAGATTGTCAACATTGAAAACGCTTCAAGCGACCAACGCTTTGAATTCCTGGTAAGCATGTTATAAAACCCCATAAATAACGATTTTCCCATAGTGTGCGTATTAAGTCAGGGCCCCAAGGCTCTTCAGCATTTAAAAATGACCAAATTTTTTTCCCCTAGGAAGATACGGAGTTGGGGTTCACCACAAGGTCGCTGCTTTGTATTCCAATTTGGGATAGTTTTCGTCAAGTTATTGGTAAGTTCTGTCCGACCGGCTAGTCCGGTGGTTTGGTGCAACCTTTCAATCGAAAGGTTTCGGTTTAAAACAACGCAGCCTTGCGTACCATGACGAATGTGATATATCTCCTGTCGGTTGCCTATCAACCGTGATGAATGCGAGAATCTATCTCAACCCCGCACGTGTATATATGGGCATGAGTTCGCGCGCTGGGACAGCTGGCGCATCAATTACAGGGTTGGGCGTGTGGTGTGGCATTGAGATAGCTGTTTGCGTGAATGGAGTAGGATTGGAGGTTTTAATAAATGTGTGCCACCCTATCCGGCTGAATAGCTTGGTTTAATGCGTCGCATATTAGGGGTTGTAGGATCGAAACTGGTCACTAATATACTTTGTGTCTTTTGTCAATGTACTTAGATGACCTCGCATCGAAGTGGATTAACGGCATCCACTTAAAGTGAAGAAGTCTTAATCATATACACCAAATACAATAGCTCCGATAATCCGATAGTGGTACGGGTACCTAAAACTAATAACGCTCCTTGTAGGTAGTCCCAAGATTATCTGACTATTGACCGTGTGCTAACGGTCTTGCGTTTTTCCATAAACGAAGAAAAACATGGTTATCCCATAGTCCTATCACTAGCATTTAGTTTTTGTGGCATTAAAGGTAAACCATCTCTTAGTGTGTCCTACATTAAAGGTAAACCATCAATTAGTATGTCCTATTTAGTCCTATTTCTAGAATTCAGTTTTTAAGGCATTAAAGGTAAACTATCTCTGAGTATGTGAATACCGTTTCCATCAATATCCCCTAATGTTATTTTCACTTCGACAGGTGTAATCCAGCTCATTAACAAGCACCATCGAGTCGGGCCGCGCTTCACTAAGAGTGACGAACAGATTCTAGAGGCGTTCGCCATCTTCTGTGGTCTTGGTATCTCCAACACCAGGATGTACGAGGAGACTGCGAGATTGGCTGCGAAACAGCAAGTTATTCTGGAGGTTTGTGTTGCGTATTTGTGCAATGTGCTGGTGTGGGTTTCTGCTTGGGCTGTTCATTAATTTGGACGGAATAGCTTGGTAGATTAGTACGTCGCCTTTTAGCCGAAGGGCTGTAAGTTCGAAACTGGTCGTAGGATACTTGGTTGTGTCTTTGGGCAAGGCACTTAAATGACATTGCCTGAACCCAGTAAATAATGGATTCTACAAAATTAAAGGAACGTCTCAATCATTCACAACGCACTGCAATAGCCGATAATACACAGTGTATACTGCATGTGTTTGAAAAATCCTGTTCCTCAGTAGAACCCAATACTCCACTAGGTTTAGGCAATGTCCGCTAATTACCCTGCCCAAGGACACAAACATCTATTCAGCGGCTGGTTTAATCCCACGGTATCGAATCATTTTAGGCTCAAGGAGTTCAATTGTTTGTGCCTATCTACCTCTCGACCGGCGGTTATCTCATATGACAATGAGCCTATATATTAGCTCAACGGCATTTCTCTTGTTGCTTTACCAATTATTATATTGACTTATTCTAAAAACTGCCATTTTACTGTTTTTTTTAATTTTTTTTTAATGAAATCTTAACTCAAATGAAAAAAAAATTATGAGATAAAATTTAAACTTATAAAAAATAATAAACATTTTGTCTTTAGATTTTTTCAGCTGACCATGTTACATTTTGTCTGTTTTCTTTAGGTGCTATCCTATCATGCTGTGGCCTCTCCGCTTGAAACGAATGCTTTATTGGTGAGGGAGTATGATGAATGACCATTTCGATTTCCGGAGTATCTTCTTTCTGTTTGGATTGTTTTATTTATCTGCTTATTGTTTATGATCGAAACCTAGAGTATTGGTTTTGTCCTTGGGCATGACACTTAACAGACGTTTTATTAAATCAGTCGAGTTCCCTCACAAGTTATCCGATGATAACCGTGGATAAACCCTTCAATGTGGATTTCTCTCACAAGTTTTCCTATTTGCCGGGGTTACCCAACCGAAAGGTTGCAGGTGCGAAACTGGTCGCTAGCTAGTCGGTTGTGACCTTGAGCAGGGCACTTTACGAACATTGCCTGAACCCAGCGGATTAATGGGTTCTACCAAATTGAAGGAACATGTAAATCATATACACACTGCAATAGCTCTGGTAATCCGACGGTGGGCGCGAGGTGATCTAACGATTGCCCGTGTGTTAACCCCCTTGGTTTTTAACAGTCACGGGGATAAACATAATTATCCTATCGCCACCCCAAACAACGCAGTCATCCTTACTACGCAGACAAACGACATCCCTTCATCGAAGTCACTGGGAATCCTCAAATACGAGTTTGACGATACGACCTTAAGTGACCTCGACACGGTCCGAGCATCAGTTCGAATGTTTATCGATCTGAAACTCGTCGAGAAATTCCGAATCAACCACGAAGTAAGTTAACCCGCCTAACAAGTGTCGTGTGATCCATTGAAATATACAGACACATCAGTACGGAGCGTATCTTAGCATGGTGGGTCTATTTTAAACTGCTTGATCAATATAACGCCCATTAAGTGCCTTGCCACGTTGCACAGCCGTGCAAAAAGTGACGAGAGTAAAAATCGAACAATCTACCTTCCCCGCTATCCCAGATATCCCACGTTACTCTACAGACCAAACAATGTTACGCTGTAACGAGCTCTTTATAAGTTGGCAAAAAGTTGCCGACACCTGAATTAAACGAGATCAAAAAACCCAATTGTTTGCAGACACTCTGCCGCTGGGTGGCGAGCGTGAAGCGCAACTACCGACCAGTGTCGTACCACAATTGGAGACACGCGTTCAACGTGTGCCAGTCGTGTTTCTGCATGGTGAAGACAGGGGGACTGGACACTGTATTCTCGGACTTTGAGAAACTTGCTTTGCTTGTTTCCTGTCTTTCTCACGACCTGGATCACCGTGGGACCAATAACGCCTTCCAAGCAAAGTAATTCTATTTTTCTCACTTTTCACCAGTCTAAGTTTCGAACCAGGGATGGTCACGTTAACAGATTCCTTTTTACGTGGTGTAATTTATTTTATGAATTCATTTCGTAAACCATTCGGTCACACGACCGTTTTTGACCTTTTTGTCGGATAGGTTTTTTCAATTATGTTTTAAAATGTCTGCCACTTGCTATTTTTTTCTACCTGCCTAATTTTAAAAACTAACTTTTGTCACTTTTTAATGGCGTATTTTTATAAAGCTAAATTTAAATATAAAACACGGCTTATGACTTTAATCATTACAACAAATATGCATTGTAGGACCAAATGCAGTACAACAATTTTAACTTCGACTCTATATAATGACTGCGAAGACTCGTTGAATTTTTCCACCGATTAGTTTGGTGGATTAGTGCGTTGCCTTTTAGCCGAAGGGTTTCAGGTTCGAAAGTGGTCGGTTGTGTCCTTAAGCAAGGCATTTACAGGACATCGCCTGAACCCAGTGATAGGTTCTATCAAATTAAAGAACTGCAATAGCTCCGGTAACCCGACAATGGGCGCGAGGTGATCTGACGATTGCCCGTGTGTTAATCTCCTTGGTTTTCCCATTCACGGGGATAAACATGAATAAATCATCCTACACTATATTTATTTTTTTGTCTAATAAGTAAAACCATCTGATTTCCATACAGGATCGAGCACCCTCTAGCGCGACTTTATTCCACATCCACCATGGAACATCACCATTACAACCAATGTCTCATGCTTCTACAAAGCGATGGTTAGTTGGTTGATTCAATTGTTGAAGTTTTGCTTTAAATGCTAAGACGTTAAATTTTAAGTTTTGCTTTAAAATTTTAAAATACTTAAATGCTTTAAAATGATAAAAAATTTTTATGAACGTTTGTAGTTATCCTTTTTCTATTTATCCGGCTATCATGGTATAAAAAACAAATCATCACCAACACCTTTTAAAAGTTGCAAAAATTACTTTTCATTTCGATTTAATTTAAAAATGAAAATTAAGACGGAATTGACCTGCGAACCGGGGCGAAATGAAAAGGGGATATATTTGCGTTGTGCTCAATTAACGTAAAAATCCATGCATTATATGCTACGTAGTGATTGAAATGGGAAATCAAACTACACTGCAAACTTGAGAGGTTTGAAATTCGTGAAGGTTTTGTGTTTTTTAAATTTTTGTGATTGAAAACCTATAGAAATGTTTAAAAATGAAATGCGCTGTAACAGTAGGAAGAACCGTCTTTAAAAGATTGCTGTTAAATGGTTAACGCGACAGATTCATATACAATATGACATTTAAGAACAAACCTAGTAACAAACTTATGGCTTAGAAATGTTGTTTTTGTTAACAAATTACCATATTTTTTTTAAACGCGAAGTTTATTGTGACAAGGTGATAAGTTTATACAAAATAAGCTCAAAGTGGGACCCAGTGATCTTGGGTTCGAAACTAGACAAAGTAAATAAGTCAAAACAACGGTTGTGGACCCGAGTAAAACCAAACCAACAAAATGGCGAACTATGCGGTAAAGAAATGTCTCTTCCGCATTCAACACTATGATAAATCATGTAACCCGACTCCGGGCATGCGGTATCCTGGATTATGCTCGCGTTTTAACCTTTCTGGGTTACCCTCGCAAAGAAATATGAGGATTTAACATATATACTGTCCAAAAAACACTATTCCAACGTTAGTTTAAATTTATTTTCGCTAAAAACTCAACCATAGAATCAATAACAACCAACACACAGTGCTATTTGGTCCCCATATTCTCTGCACGGGCATATCCGCTGTACGTCGGTAGGTGGCGCACATGCGCACGAGAACAAAAGTTTATCGGTTTGCAAGAGACATTGGGAAGTAAACGTTGAAATGCTTGGAGCGTGGCATGGCGGTTCCGGTTTCCCGTAAACCAGTCTTCTACGATATATCTCTAGCTCCTCTAGCGGTAGTATTTGTTTTACTCCCCGACAATTCGACCCCAATGTATTAAATAGTTTTTCGTTGTTAACATCGTTAAATAGTGAGCGCTCGCAGACTAGTTTGTGCCGGGAACACGCCATAGTACAGGATTCGCCCTTCTCAGATAATTTAACCTAAAAAAGTAAGTATTTAAATCAGTGGTTCTTGCTTTTCTGAAGTTAATGTAGAACTAACATTACAATGGAAAAGAACGAACTAGAAACTAATCATTTAGTAGTTTATGATCTATGTACACTCTGTCGTAAATTTACGAAATGCAAGTGTGGCGCACCAAGCTAACCCTTGCGGCACACCATTAGATTTACACCGATTTAGCTCATTTTAGCAACTAATAAACCGGGGCGATTTTCTTACCTTAAGAACAGACTTGGGCGGCCATTGTTTTTTATTTCTTCTCCAAGTTAAACCCGAATTCGCCAAAGTCTGGACCTCATTTGGGCAGAAGTTTTGATTTTCCAAATATGCGTGAAGTCGCTGAAAAATGATGAAAGTTTGATTTGTTTAAACTGTGTTGTTTTAACCGTCATTTTAACACATATACAGCAGTGCCATAGACATACAACCCATTTAATGGATAGAAACGAAAACAAAAAAGGAAGTTAAACAAAAACTAAACCAACTGTCAGGCCGAATGGTTAACGCGACCGATTCGTATGTAGAATGCTGTTTAAAAACATGTAGCAACGAGCTATTACAGTTCAGAAATGTTATTCCTTTAAAACATTGGTGACCCGCCCTAATTGATGTAATCCAACTCTGTGTAGCAAATAACTCACTCCAAAAATTGAACATACCTCCAGAAACGAACCATACCCCAAAATGGAACATACCGCCAAAACGGAAATCCAAATCTGTGTAGCAAATAACCCACCCCAAAAATTGAACATACCCCCCAAAATGGAACATACCGCCAAAACGGAACCTACCGCCAAAACGGAACATACCTCTAGAAATCCAACCGCTGTAAATTCGTGGGTGACCAGCGGTGGGGGTCGGGGCATCCCCTTTATCGAGCCCAGCACCTGCTCGACGTGGGTCAGGTTGCGGATATCAATCGTGTAAACGTGTGGTTCACCTGCGAAATGTCACGTCCGTTATGCGCAGCTTGCCTCATATAAGCCTGATGGATGGGATCGCATTTTGTGGGTTCGTGTTACACCGTTAGGGCAAATGTAGCGATGCATCAGTTTGCGTTTCTTTTACGATTCAACCCTTTCCAACAAAGAACCGAATAATTCTGCCTAATCGCTACCACCATGGACGCATGGCTTTAAAACGTCACCTAAAATCGATTATTTTTATCTTATTGTAAACAACGTTTTATTATGCTGTATGATCAATGCCTATAGCAGAAGTCGGCAACATTTTGCACTGAAAGAGCCATTTCAACCGATATTCCACAAAATAAAATCACTGGGAGCCGCAAAACTAACAATTTCCCAATAAAAAAGAAAACAACACTGTGTGAGATAAAGACGAGAGTGTTCTTCTGTTTGTTTCCCTTATGCATGGGTGTTAAACTTATTAAGCGCTCGCTACAGTAGCAATAAATTAATAAGAGCCGCATCAGAAGGATGAAAGAGCCGTAAGTTGCCGGTACCTGGCCTGTAGGCAATACTTTGTAATGAAAATGGCATTACATTTGAGGGTGGTGTATATTTAAAGTTAAATACTATTATTTTTATTTAAACTTACCTATCCTGGTCTCTGCATACGGGTTTTGCGATGTCAGTTTGCGGTTCGTCGGTTTCTTATCAGCAACTGGTCTTGGGTTCGCGAATCGAGGATTCAAATATACGACCCCGCTTGCTATAGCTTCGAGTGCAGCAGGACCGTCTACTGGGAACCCTAACCCCACATACACACGCGCTTTGCGAAGCAAGCGTCGAAATTCCTCCTGCCCCAAATTTCTATGGTTTATGACGTAATCGGGGATGGATTCGTACATCTCGACGCCCTTGGGAAAGTAAAAGAATAATTAGTTGAAACGCATTAAAACATACGGTGGTCGAATGGTTAGCGCGATGAATCGATATGCAGCATTACAAAACAGGCCTCGTGACGACACCATTATTAGATCGAAACTAGAACCGGGTAAAGAACAACTTAATATAAAGCGTATTGAATATTTCAAAGTGAGTGTTGTGTAAAGGCACGGACAGGTATTACACAACATGAAACAGTTACTAATAAGGGTTACAACTATAAATAGCAAACTAAAATTATTTTTACATTTTTACACCGAGCTAAGTTTCGAACTTATAATTCAGGGACCGTTTTTTTGTATATAAAATTTGGTTTATAAAGCAGTAATGTTAGCAATTCGCTCACATGTTCAAAAGCGCAAAAAAGTGTGACTTATACAGAAATTTATACTAAATAACGACCCTTCTTATGATTAAAATGGATTATTAACTACCCGTCGTTTCCCAATTTTCTCCGTTAAATATTGACAGAATGCTACAAACGACAGCTTTCCAGGCAAGTACCTTTTTGTTTCGTACGTTGACGTACATAGTCGCATGCGTTTCGTTGAAATGCTGGTTCACAAGGTCGATGAATCTTAACTTGTTTCTTCCGTTCAAAACCGACGGTCGCTTCCCATACAGCAAAGCTATTTGCCTGAAATAATAATCAAGTCAAATACGATCGTGTGGCCGATTGGTTAACGCGGCCGAAACGTATGCCAATTTCTAGTTTAAAAAACGTTTCTAGTGACCAGGCAATCATGGATTCGAAACTTGGCGCGGTAAAAAATAAAAGTCAAGTCAAGTACGGTCGTGTGGCCGAATGGTTAACCCGGCCGATACATATACTATTTATTTCTACAAAGAACGCTCTTGGTAAGAAGACCATCATGGGTTCGAAACCCCTCCGGTAAATAAATGATCAAGTTAAACTGTGGCGGACGAAGTAGTAGGCAGAGTAATGAAGCAATTAATTAAACGATCGTGTTCCACACGGAAAAACCTCAAAGGGGAAACTGGAAAACAGCGCCTAATAACATAGTTGATTAAGTTTAGTTCTTTTGCTGTATTACTGCAATAATAAATGTTGGAAAGTATACTGTTATAGAGTTGGACTTGACGATTGTTGTCAAGGTTAAAGTTAGTTTTCATCGTTTTAGTTCCCATTCCTCTTTACTTCTTTGTATTATCACTTTGTTGTGTTTGTGAGTGCGGTATACCACTTGTTACAAGTATTATACTGCATATCATATACGCAACAACACACATCCGACTATGGCGGTAAAGAATAAGATTCATGTTCTCTGCTTGTAAATACAAGGTGCGTTTCCAAACGGGCAATCGTCATTTTACCCCGTGTCCACCGTTAGATTATAGGAGCTAAAGCTTTGCTTTTGAGTTTAAACTGTAATGGGCGTCATTTTTGCAAAAACCTTACTTCCCATCTTGTACTTCTTCTTCATCTCCACTGATGTTGTACTTTTGCACCACGAACCCGAGGAACGAGTTATCAGGTGAATGAGGGAAGTGGGTAAAGAATTGAGCAGGATCCAACCCTTTTCCTATCAGATATCAAAATTTAAAGCCATGAATCAATCAATGCCACGAAATCAATAAAACATTCTTTTATACTTAAATCCGAAGATATATATAAAAGCATTGCAAAATGGCCGTTACTTGATTTTGGAAAATCGTTGATATGTCAGTTTTATAAGTTTAAATTCTCTAAACAGACATGTTAGAAATAATGGAAAACTCGACGACTACAACACGTCGACCATCAATTGATCATGCTTTTCGAAGCTTGATGCAGTAAAAAAGAACAAAACACAGACAGTTATACAATATGGAATTAATCTTCAATTTTCAGTGCAGGTTATACATCATTTCCGCAAACACTCCATTCGACTTATATAGCCCGTACCTCCCCAAGATGTGCTTTGTATTTCCGGGTTAAAAAGTGGGTGGTTAAATAGTGGATCTGTCCCATATACGTCCAGTACCCGCAATATACATCTGTAGTGGTACAAGGATCCATGTAATGCTCTGATCTGTTGAATAAAGCGACGCTGATAAACTTTCTATGTGATTTAGATGCGAATGTGTGATGTATAACCCTATATCATCCAGTGAACTATTGGGTTCTAACAAATTGAAGGAACGTGTGAATCATACACAACACACTGCAATAGCTCCGGTAACCCGATGGTGGGCGCGAGGTAAATTCTCAATTGCCCGTGTTAACTAATCAGCCATGACCGTGCACACATTTTAATACAATGCGAGGTATCAAATGTATCGGTGCGATATCGCAGGCACCACATGCACAGTGTATGACAGATTTAAAACGTTAAAGGAAGGTAGTACTACGTTGGACGGATTTATGTTGCGTATGTCGTTTCTTTCGTCAGTTGCCCTTTTAACGCCTATTGATGTTACACAATATGATCGATCAGCAGCACAAACCTGTTCCAGTCCAACGATGTCAGTGAACACCAGATCAGTCATTCTGGCCGGCCTGCAAGTCTCCACGTCTTGCCCGTATGGTAACATGGCCTCCTTCAGTCGCTCCGGGGACCAGGAAAGCACAACCTCGTGTCCCAACACGTGTAACGCCGACATAAGATCGGACCATTGCACCAACTCACCCAAAGGACCCCCTGCAAGCGCCGCTTCCCCGAAATTCAGTCCAAACTCGCGGGTTAACAACCCCATATGTAGCAGAATCCGAAGTCTAGTTCGACTGGTAACTGCGCCAGTGTTTCCAGGCAAAAAGTTATTGAGGTTACGTTGTTCAATTCGACTTGATAGATTCTTGGCGGTTGTGATCCACTGGACTTCGTTCCTTTTCACACGATCCAGGATCCACTCACAAACCTAAACATAGCGTGACTTATTCAGACTATTATACAAATGTCCGACAGACTAGTCTAGTGGGTTATAGTGCGTCGCCTTTCGGCTGCAAAGTTGCAGGTTCGAAACTGTACACTAGCTAGTCGGTTGTGTCCTTTGGCAAGGCACTTGGACATTGCCTGAACCCAGCGGATTAATGGGTTCTACTAAATTGGGTTTGCCATTCACGGGAATAAACATGAATATCCTATCCTAATACCCTGCGAATTCTTTAATTGCATCTCCCTTTTTAACCACCCCGTTTGAATACGCGATGTAAAATTACGTCGTTTTAATACATAATGGATATGAATCCGTCGGTAACCTTTCAGCGAAATGACTTTTCTCAAGTACATTTTTGGATGTTATTTTACAATTTACTTAACATTTTTAACGCCTTGTAAATTTGTTTTTTTTTATGCCGGCATACTTTTCGAACACATGATGGGCTCGTCACAGTTTTTATATACAATTAACATATGTATCGGTCGCGTTAACTATTCGGCCACACGACAGTACTCAATGCATTGTAAATAAAATAGAATCGTTTGAATATCAGATACGACCTTTCTGGATTTGTAATCTCAGTATCAGAAGCAAATACATTAAGGACCGATACATATACTGATTTAATTATCATAAGCAAAATCTTGGTATTCCAGTACAAAACAAAAACCGATTATTTTAACTTAGCTCACATTCTTACCTTACCACACTCCCCTAACTTTTGCTGGAGGCTTGAAAAGTCAGAGGAGCACATAGCAGGGGCGATACTGGGCTGCACAACTTCGAATGATGGAACATGTTGATCAAGGAACCCATCAGTCGGAAAAGCACAAACTCTCTCCACAAACACAAGATACATAAATATCGAACATGACGTTACTGGGATGAGTTTATACAGTTCGATTAGCTTGGTGGGTTAGTGAGTCGCCTTTCAGCCAAAGGGTTGCAGATTCGAAACTAGTCGCTAGATAGTCAGTTGTGGCTTCGGGCAAGGTATTAGCGAACATTTACTGAACATGGGTTCTTTCAAATGAAAGGAATGTATGAATCATACATAGCACACTACAATAACTCCGGTAACCCGACGGTTGGCGCGAAGTGATTTGACGTTTTTTCCCTCAAAGTTCGTCAACATCCGCACAAAGACACACCCGACTAGCGAGCGGTAATTAAAAGGTATTCACGGACAGAATGGCAACGATATTCATGTTTTTTTTCGTGATTGGGAAAACGCAAGGACTCGTGTGGCCAAATTGTGCGACCGATACATATACCAATTTTATACAAAAAACGTTCTTACGGACGAGCCTATTGTCGGTTCGAAACTTTGCCTAGTTGATCCAATTTAATGCCCAAAGCACACGGCTCACCTCTTTCATTTTCTTTGATCCCGAATCTGGCAAAGCACTCATGGTTCTTCCAGTTCTCACTGATCCATCTATACCTCTTAATACAGTATCTTTCTCGTATCGAATGTGTCTCGTTGCCGCAGTGAATTACTTCACCCGTCACCATGTTTCGTACCTACTCAGAAATTACAAGAATTTTATTTCCTTGTTTTGCTAAATGCTATAATAAATCACCGCCCGTTTACGGTTTATACATAAACTCTCTGCGTAAATCCCAATGCCCTTAGGGTGTGTTTTTGTGATTCACAAAAACTCCGCTTTCCTGCAGTTTTACACGCCTTTACGTTGATTCATTGGTTAAAAACCCTACCATATTTAGTTGTGTATTACAGCTTTCGAATAGTGGCAATAATTCAACAACAGAAAACCAAATGAAGCTTGGATTATTATATATATTTCACAACAACTCTTATGGTTGGTTTCGAACGCGAAATCGTTCGATGATAACTCGCAGGAATTAACCAAGAACGCCCAAAAACTGGGTCTACAGATACGGCCGAATGGCCGAATTGTTTACACGGCCAATACACAAAAACGGACTTGATACGAGCCCATCGTTAGTTCAAAACATAGAACCGTAAAAAAGATCATCTACGGTGGGTAGAGTTTAAAGCTAACGAATGTGCGACTGGTTATACACGGAAAGCGACTGGTTATACACGGAAAATACCATGCGACTTACCGCCTTTCTTTCACTGTTGTGATACTGCTTCAGCACGTTCTTATGGAGGTAAAGCAGAATGGTGGCCCAACAGAACACTGCAACCAACACTGCCTTTCTCATTCCGCACAACCCTTTGTACATTCTTCTACTGCGCATGCGCAAGAGGCGACACCATGGAAAGGCCATGCGTTTATGGCCACTTGCATTGCGCCCAGGACAATGGCAGCATATAGACAGAATTATCGCTCTACAAATAAATAAGATTATTATGTGCTTATAGGAACATTCTTAAGTATAACTAGTTATTATCATAGTATATGAATGCTAGATTTGTGTTATTCTTTGCAAAAAACTTTAATTAGTTCTTAAGTCTATTTTGAGACTGTTAGAAAGTTTTTGTACATTCGATTGTAAAACGACATACTGCACTTTCTGAAACGTAATAAACTAGGTTATATTAAAGCTGTATGCTCATCCTAACCGACAAACTACGTATTCTGCTACTATAATAATAACTAAGTTAAATAGAATTTGTTTAACAACTTTCTCGCGAATCACTCTTGCCACCTATACAATCTAATAAAATTTTAAAAACTTCGTTTTTTGACATCTGACCCGCTTTATAGAACTAATTCGACAACTCTTAGAAACCGCTACCTCGTAAAATGGGCCTCGGGGCAAAAACGCGTTTTTCCTTTCTCAAACGCCCGCACCAGTCATAATAAACGAGTTGAGTGAAACCATTCATATTGCACTTAACGCGTGTTACCAGCTCGTCTATTCAATTCCAACTAAATTGAATGTGCTGCCTTTGCGGTTTGCATGGTTTGACCGTAAGATAAGCTGCCTTTCGTTATTTTTGATACGGTGGCTGGTAGTGAATGGGTAAGTTTACGTTTCGCCTTGTAGGAAGTGTAAGTGGAATTTCAATTTAGTTTCTCGACATTTAGGATAGAATGATAGAATGTCTATTTTTAGTGCAATGCCGCTCTATATCAGACTGCGCGTTGACGGAAGGTCACGCATGTCGCTCCATGGATTCCGGAGCGTCAAGTACGCTTTTACTAATTGCGAACGGTTCCCTAGTTTAAACAAAGTTAAAATTCGTCATGTCTTTTTCGACAATATTGTATCAAGGACACAACCTACTCGTTAGCGACCAGTTTTAAACTTGCAAACTTTCGGTTGAAAGGCGTCGCACTAAACCACCAGACTACACGGTCGGACCGTCACTTGCGTTTTCCTATTCACAGGAATAAACATGAATATACCTCCTTGTATCCTAACACTCATTATGTCCCAGGTTGCGAGATCCTATCCCACCTCTCCTCCACCGAATACGCCCAGGTGATCAAGTTGATCCAACACGCCATTCTCAGCACCGATCTCGCTATTTATTTCAAAAAACGAGGCGAGTTTTTCAACATTTTGAGAAGCGAAAATGCCGATTGGAAAGGGAACGATTCGCACCGGGAATTATTGAGGTTTGGTTTTGATAACCTTTCGCTTCACTGCAAATTTGTAGTAAAACCACCTTTGGGGTAAATCTATACCGTTTTGTACGTGCGAGATAGGTTGCGGCGATCATGGAAGGTTCGATTCCCACCCTGACTAGAAGTGTTCCTTGGTGTCTCAATGTTTTTAAGTTTTCTTAATCGAAAGATCTTAAATATTAAATAATAACCAACCAACTGGTGCGGTTGTGTGGACAAACGGTAAAAGCGACCGAAATTTGTAACGATTTTATTTAAAAAAATATGGCTATGGTGATGGGGCGCTATGAGTCCGAAACCCTGCCCAATAAAAAGACAATGACTTCGTTATAATGACCGTGGTGACAAGGTATTTGTGTTATTTACCATGTTTGGCATATTTTCCACACTCTATGAGAACCGTTAAGTGCCTTGCCTGAGGACACAACCTACTAGCTTGCGGCCAGGTTCAATACTTTAACCTTTCGGTTGAAAGGCGTCGCAGTAAACCACCAGACTAACCGGTCGAACAACCGTTTGTAAATATTAGCCAAAAAATCCTACAAAAGAAGCTGTATGTAAGTGATAGCACAGGTAAACAAAGACATCGCCAGATTATCAGAATACCACATGCCCGCCGTCGGGTTATGCCACATTGTATATTTGACGTCTATTCAAAGTGGTCTTGTGGTTAAATGGTTATCGTGACCAAATTATATACATTAAATTAAACACGGACCTAGTAGGAATCTCATTATACTTGTTCGAAACCTAACACAGGTAACCTTATCATCCACGACTTTTTTAATCGGCTGAATGGGCGTTATTTTCATGCGGAGAGAAAACGCGACAGAAAGTAGCAAGGGTGGGAATCGAACTACAACCCCATGAGCGCTTTGTCTGAATGCTTAGCCACCCAGCCACAAAAAGATGCCAAATCGGCGATAACTCAGCTATATAACCTATTCATTACTGTACCCCATAGTTTTATCGGCAGAAATAATGTTATAAGTTTCATTTATTTAACCACAATAAGGGGTGTCCAACACGTGACGTATTTAAAAACGACACGAAAAAGTTAAATTCTAGAATATAAGGGTAATTCACGGTCCATTGTTGCTTTATTGTTTATTCACAATCCAACTAAAGAATCTTAACAATTACGACAAAATGATTGTTAAAATTTGTTTTATCGCTATACATAAGAACTAATCTAGGGTGGATATTTATGTTTATCTCTGTCAATGGAAAAACTCAAGGGGCGTTAACACACGGGCAATCGTCTGATTATCTCACGTACACGCAGTGTTTTGTGTATGATTAAGACGTTCCTTCAATTAAGTACATGCAATAAGTACCTTGCCCAAGAAAACCGTCTAGTTTCAGACCAGATTCGATCACGCAACTCTTTGGCAAAAAGACGGCGCCTTACCCACCAAACTAATCGACTTGCTACCAAACGTGAACGGGAAAAAGTACAAAATAATTCAAAGACACATCAGCGCATAAAAGTTGGACACCCCTTGTCTAGGTGATTAACTTTACCAATTACGTGGCTCTAATTATGTATTATTAGAAAGACTTATAAAGCCTCGAATACCCACTGGCAGATTACTACTGTTCAGTGGTAGATTGTTGTTGTGTAAAGTTTTTTACCTGTTAAACCCTTAATTCTCCGCCATGGGCTTGGTAGACTTAATGCAGGTGAGGATCTTGCTTTCACTAACTTTAAGCCTCTGTTGCGAACTAACCTGACCTATGCGGCCGCAGGAGTCTTGTTATAACTGGTTGCGATATCGCCGGGATCACCCGTCCATGGAAAGTACAGAAAGAGGTAGTTGGTATCCGTGCATTGGTGACCGCAACCACATTAACACACCACCCCACCCACATCATCATGCTAGTGTGAATGCGGCGCATTTGTGTTTCACCCTGCGTAACACGGCAGCTGACTATGCACGCAACTCTTGGAGCTATACTGCGCAAACTCACAAGCCGAGTGAACTGTGTTGCAGCCGAATGGTTAACGCGTCGGATTCATTTACCGAATTGTATATAAAAAGGACTTAGAGAGGAGCCCACTGGATTCTAACCTTATTTCCCATAAAAAATATGGCATTTTTAGATCCGAATCGCGAATAATGCATTGCACTGGCTTTTTTCCCCACAAATCACAATGCTTGCGTTTTCACTTGCGCATTTTTGTCCTCACTCGCATTATGTCACGCCAACCACCAATTTCTGCGCTTTCAACTCGCACTTGGTGACCCCGACATTCTGAAGCTAACTGTTTTCTTGGGCACACAGGGGAATGGTAATGACCGGGACTGATGTATCGGCGATCACAAAGCCGTGGCACCTTGAATTCCAGGTACCCAGGGTTCGGTTTGAATGAGCCCAGCTCTTAAACTGCTGTTTTGTGCTTTCGGTTACCCTTACTACCCTCCATTAATTAACGAGTAATTGATGCGTCGAGTTTTTGATCAATAACGCGTAGGAATTGCACAGAGAATCATGTAATTCAGCAAAGCGAGACACACTGCACCAAATGCTTCCCACACACACTACCCATTGCATGTCATTTCACTGCATGTTGCTTGATCATATCTGTGTGTTGTTATAATAACTATGCTTATGGTAGCTAATCGTGCATCCCATCCATAGCCTGATTATGGTGGCTATTTTAATAAATTTGAAAAATTGCATTGTAGATCACACATTGATTTATGAAGTAATTTGTTGTTGTAAATATATTGTACCGCTACTGACGCTTGTGCAATATGTGTGCAAAGAAGCATGGAGTTACTAACTGCGGTAGGCATCGAACCCAGCACCATCCCTTTATTGAACAGTCGTGTAGCCGATTGGTTAGCGCGAACAATTTATATCAAAATCCAGATTAAAAACTGACCAAGTGACAAGTCCTATCACGAGTTCTTGCTGCATACACACATGCGCGCGAGCTGACGCATACTCTAGTACGGTCGTGTGGCCGAATGGTTAACACAACACAATCAATACATCCACCGAATTATGTAACAAAAAAACTTTCTTAAGAACGAGCAAATGCGTTTAAAAATTAGTCTGATTGTCGCCTACTATAATGAAGCAAACATATCTGCTGGCGTACATGTGTGTGTGTGCAGCATAAAGAACTTGTGATAGGACCGTCACTTGGTTAGTTTTTAATCTGGATTTTGTATATAATTTTGTATATGTGGACCTGCCCAATCCCTGTGTGTGGAGCTGCCCAATGCCTGTCTACAAACGTCCACCACCAAGCTTACACTGGGCAAAATAAGCCAATATATTCATATACCAAGCACAATATACAAGCAAACTTGCACGATTCGCCCGGCCCTGAAGCTCAGTTTCGCCGCAGATCGCTCAACTCGTGGCCGAGGAGTTTTTCGAGCAGGGAGACATCGAGAAAACGAAGTTGCACCAGGAGCCGCCGGATATGATGAATAGAAAGCTCAAACACAAACTGCCCAAGATGCAAATCGGTTTCATTGACAGTATTTGCTTGCCGCTCTACGAGGTGAGTTACATGTTGTTTAAACGGCCCGTTAAGCGTTACACGGTACAGGTTATTACGTTGTGCGTTAAACGATATGTTGTACGTAAAACGATCCGTTACAACTTATACAATACGTAACACGTTATACGATATGCTACACGTTATACGAAATGTTACACGTCAAACGATACGTTAAACGATACGTTACATGATGCGTTACACGTCAAACGATACGTTATGTGTTACACGGTTCAATACACTATACGTTATGTATTACACGATACGTTACACGTTAAATGATACCTTACACAGTAAATGCTACGTTACACGTTAAACGATACGTTACACAGTAAATGCTACCTTACACGTTAAACGATACGTTACACGATAAATGATACGTTAGTTTGATTTGTATAAACAATAAATTGTTTTCTTTAAAGACTCGGAAAATAACGTGCATTGTAACCCGGCTTGTAACTTTACCTACAGATGTTGTTTTACCGAAACTCGTTTGTGTAAGATATTTGCGTATCTTTGTTAACCGGTTACCCATATACAACACTAATGGGGAGTCGATTTTATTACGATAACCGGGTAAAATGTCGGATTTTGCATACGTACGCATGAAAACTGACCCTGTGTTTTCCTTGTAACGTATTAAGCATTGATGGGCGATGGGCGGCGCAACAAAAACCGTGCGAAATGTGATGTGAACGACCGAGAAATTTTCTATGAACAACCGTGAAACATATTATGTAACCGTGAAAAATGTCCATAAAATAACCGTGAAAATTGTTCATGAAAAACCGTGAAATGTTTATAAATAACCGTGTCCATGAATAACCATAAAAATGTCCATGAAAAATTTTTAAAAATATCATGTGAGTAACCGTGAAAATTGTTCATGAATAACCGTGAAAATTGTTCATGCATAGCCGTGAAAAATATCATCTAAATAGCCGTGAAAAATGTCCACGAATAACCGTGGAAAATATCCATTGTCAGGCGCTGTCTGACGTCGAGCCCGGTCTTCAACCTCTTCTCAACGGTTGCCTTGACAACCGACGTCATTGGGAGGAGGAATCACTCAAGAGCGAGAACGGAGGAACCGCGTTGTGAGGACATCACTGGCAACACTGGGCAAACAGTGGTGCATTGGCAACACTGGGCAAACAGTGATGCATTGGCAACACTGGGAAGCAGTGATGCCCGACCAAAAACGCGTTCTCGCCATCCGGCATTGCTCGATATGTTCCCACCTCAGTTATTCTCACCTCATTCCATTTAATCACCGACAACCGCGCAAAGCTCACTCTTACACCTCTCACAAATATTGCGCTGGTAAGGTGTACACGAATCGATATTCTCAAAAAAATCCGATTTTCTTCAGGTTCTAATTTTAACGTTTTATTTATCATTTTTCGGTCTAATCGCCGACTCCTGTCAAATCGATTATCGAACCCCTAATTTATATTGATTCAAGAAATTGTGGACGATATTGCTACAACTTATTGTCAAATAAACCGATTAGTAGAGTAAAGCGTCTGGATGATTTAGTTTAGACCGCTTGTGCTTAGCCTTTCGAAGTTTAAAAGCCAAAAGAGAAATTCAACCAAGCATTCTTCCTATCTCTCAAATGCAAACTGATCCCAGAAAAAATGGCTGTTACTAAATATCCTGTTACAGGAAGTCTTAGATTTTGTCACAATTTGAAAAATGAAGCTTGGATCTGCAGCTTAAACCCAATAACCTCTAAATTTTTGTTTTTTATGCTAGTACCCCTACATAAACCGAAAACTGTTTTTTACCATAACATCTAGCAAATATACAATCAGCGCTTAATTAGTTATACCCTGGAAACCTAAAACTTGGCGTACGTACGTGTGGTCCATCATGGGTTCGAAACTGTGCCCGGTAAAAAACTAGTTTTTCCACCACCAGCCACAAGAGTTACAGTAAGTTGGGGAAAACAAGTAAATTAAATAAAGACGGTGGGGTACGGTCGTGTGGCCAAATGGTTAACGAGACCGATACATATACCGACTCTTATACAAAAACGGTCCTAGTGACGAACCCATCATGGTTTCGAAACTTGGCTAGGGTAGGGTGGGCTTAGTATTTATCATGGGAACTTGCCTGACAGGGCGGGGAGCTCCACTAAGTGCCTTGCTTAAAGACAGCCGATCAGCTAATTCCAGTTTTTGTCTGATCAGCGAAGCACAAACCGATCAAGCTAATCGGACTTTAAAGTTATCCACATCATTTGCGCCTATACTGTCACAGAAAGCTTCAAGGATGATTAAATACAACGAATATCCTATGTTTGTGTGGCTGAATGATTAGCGCGACCGATAAAAATACCAAATTTATACAAAAATCGGTCTTTGAGCAAAAACAAGCTCAAAACGGGTTCGAACCTAAGCCCGATAAAAAAAACACGAGGGAACAATCAATACGTTTCCACCGATTAGTCTGGCGGTTTAGTGTTCCGGTAACACGACGGTGGGCGCGAGTTGATCTGACGATTGCCCGTGTGTTAACCCCCTTGGTTTTCCCTATGACGGGGATAAACATGAATATCCTAAGACAAAAAATTGCAAAAAAAGAACTAATCAGTTTAAATTCCGGCTTTGATTTTCCGAATCATAAAACACTTTTATTTAAGTTGGATGCCATATGTAACTGTAAGTACGAAACTCATGGGTCGCAGAGTAATCAATCGTATTGTTTACGAACTTTATAATTAGGTTTATGTCGAAATAAACTTATTGATGCCTTGCGTTTCGACTATAAGTGCAAAAATAAAGGGTAAAACCCCACACTCAAATAAAGATTAGGGATAGAGTTAGTTCTGGGGTTAAGATTATAGTACTTAGGACAGTGTATAAATTAGTTCCCATAAGTTTAGTAAGATTTTTCCCATCTTATAGTTTTACCGGGTTCGATACTTTTTCAACACAATTTAAAATTTGTCGTTTCCAATCTTGGTATTGATATAAAAGATCAACTAAATAAAAAGCAAATCAATTCCAATTTTGTACCCATATTCATGCTTTTGGAACTAAGCAGCGAAACAAAGTATTGCAACGCAAGACAAATGATACTCTCGTGCTTTCCCGCTCGTATTATTAATGATCTTCGTGTTATTACCAACTGTGCTCACTTTATACAACGCTGGCGGTCGGTAACGTGAGTAATGTGGGCATGACCCAACTACAATACATTGCACTGATCCATATATTTATCACGACAAAATAAAACCGGCGTGTGTACATCCATTTTACCTTTATCCAATAAAAATTACTTCAGTTGACGGTTAATTACTTCCTTAATTTAAAACGCAACAAAAAATCACGTCGATAATACATCACATACTTCATAAACAATATGTCCTCAGTCAGTAGATTGTATCATGGAGGTATTTATACCCCGTGTTTCGAAATGAGACACAATTTCGCTAAAGGCTTTATAGAGGAGTCAACCAAGCAGAGTTATGAAGACGGTTATACTGCTGCTACTGCTGATAGGCCTGAGCACCGCTTCTGTTAGAATTGACTGCAATAAGTACTGTATGAGAAAAAGCCGAAATGTCTACATGATTCCGAACAAAACATGCCAAATGAACTGTAATTATTACATTATATCAGCCTATAAATAGATTAACTAAACCTTATTTTACAGATTTCTGCAGAGTCTGTCGATTCCAGCTTAACTGTTCGTATGGAACAATAATGACGAAATCACCTAATTAATGGATTTGCCGAAGTATGTAATGTATAGCTACTACAGGACGCAGTGCATACAAAATACAAACTTATGAAAAGGAAATTTGTGTCATTAATTCTGGTTTGATACTTTCCCGAGATTAATTAGGTTTTAAATGTGCGCCATAGCGTGTTATAATAAAACCCAGACTTCGCAATTGGATATTTACCAATCATAATTATTTGGTAGGGAGTGTGTGGATTTAATAAACGCACAATAGTGTTTACCTAATCCAAACCCCTTTTTCCTACCCAAGAGCTGTATAGTAAATCCGATTTACAAATGCCATTAGCAGAATTCCCCCTAGGGCTAACAATAATAGGGTCTGTATGTATGTTGCACGTAATGCAATATTCCATTCGGTGGTAGGTACGGTTATTGTAATAAAATCGACTCTCCATTAGTGTTGTATATGGGTAACCTGATAACAAAGATACGCAAATATCTTACACACACATGAGGTACAGTAAAACAATTGCTGTAGGTGTAGTTACAAGGCGAGTTACAATCCAGGTTATTTTCCGAATATCGTTTGGAGAAAACAAATTATTGTTTATACAAATTAAACTAGCATATCGTTTATCGTTTAACGTATCGTATAACGCGTCGTTTAACGTGTAACGTATCAAATGACATGTAACGTATAGTTCAACATGTAACGTATCATATAACGTGTAACGTATCATATAACGTGTAACGTATAGTTTAACGTGTAACGTACCTTGACACCAATAGATAAAATCCCTTTCCCACAACTAGCATGTTGATTGGCTCATGGAGGTATTTATATCCCGTGTTTGAGATATGAGACACAATTTTGCTTTACCAAGGCTAGAGTCAACCAAGCAGAGTTATGAAGACGGTTTTAATTCTGCTACTGCTGATAGGACTTAGCACCGCTTCTGCCAGCATTGACTGCAAAACGTACTGTATGAGAAAAATCCGAAATGCCTACACGGTTCCAAACAAGATATGCCAAATGAACTGTAATTATTAAACTATATCAGCCTATAAATAGATTAACTAAACCTTATTTTACAGATTTATGCAGAGTCTGTCGATTCCGGCTTAACTGTCCGCATGGAACGATAATAGCGACTTCTTCTTATTAATGGATTATAGAACGCAGTGCATACAAAATACAAACTTATGAAAAGGAAATTTGTGTCATTAATTCTGGTTTGATAATTTCCTGAGATTAATTAGGTTTTAGATGTATGGTAGCGTGTTATAATAAAACCCAGACTTCGCAATTGGATATTTACCAATCACTCATTACGTTGGTAGGGCGTGTGTGGATTTCTTAAACGCACAATTGTGTTTACCTCATCTAAACACATATTTGTACCCAAGAGCAGGAGTGCATCAGATTTATAAATGCCATTAGCAAAATTCCCCTATAGGGCTAACGATAAAAATCGAAATAGGGTCTGTATGTAATGCAATATCCATTCGGTGACAACTGGCTTGAAAAACTAGCTTTTTCAAGGAAAATATTTTCGTCCGGCCCGTTAGTCTAACGGTTAAGTGCGTCGCCTTTCAATCAAAAGGTTGCAGGTGCGAAACTGGTCGCTAGCTAGACGGTTGTGTCCTTGGGCAAGGCACTTTGCGGACATTGCCTGAACCCAGCGGAATAATGGCTTCTACCAAATTGAAGGAACGTTTCTATCATATACAACACACTGCAATAGCTCCGGTAACCCGACAATGGGCGCGAGGTGATCTGACGATTGCCCGTGTGTTAACCCCTTTGATTTTCCCATTCACGGGGATAAAGATGAATATCCTATCCTAAACATCCTATTTGTTGGTACCATCCGCGTATTACCTTTAATTTAATTCACTTGCGAATGCTATTTTGATGGGAAAATGTACGTTGATTGTTGCTGGTTATTCCTATAAAGACTGCACCAAAAGTGTACCCGTCAGTGTACATTCCTAAACAAATCAGATAATAAAAATGATATAAAACGGTTAATGAATAAAAGCCTTTTTACTCAGGCTGTGTTTCGAACCCACAATGTCTTCGTTATTCTAAGTCAGTTTTTGTATACAATTTGATATGCTTATCGGTCGTGTGGACGAATGGATTTTAATAAATCCACCAAAAGAACTACACAACGCCAAAAGAAACAATATTCTTCTAATTACCTGTGTTAAACCGACTGTAATTCACCATCATCCCTACTTTTTTTTTACTGGCACAAGCTTCGAGCCCAAGATGTGTACGTCACTTGTGCCATTTTTATGTATATGAGTCGGTATATGTATCCCACCATTCCTACCAGCTATCAGGTGATGGCAATGGGGCGCAGTCTGCTTGTCAATTACTGAGTGGCAAAAATCGGTCCTACAGTTGTGTGGTCGAATGGTTAACGCGACCGATAAATATACCCACTCTATACAAAAACGGTTCTAGTCACAAGCGTATCTTGGGTTCGAAGCTTAGCTAGGTTAAAAAAATAGATAAAAAGATCGGTCTTACAGTCTGCGTAATTATAACCCGAAAAACAACGTTAAAAGACGGCGCCAAATACGCAGTATTACCTACGATCATGTGGCCGAATGGGCAACGCAACCGCTATATATATATCCACTTCTACTCAAACACGGTCCTAGTGACGAGCCCATCATGGGTTCAATAATTGCCTTGGCATAAAAAACGCAAAATTCTAATAGTTGCTTAAATTAATCCGCTCATTTGCCCATTATCCCTATTTGCTATATAAGGAAGTCGGATTGTATTTGCTATTAGGTAGTCGGAATAGGCCACATTCTGCATAATTATCCTCATAAACAATCCCATGCAACTTTATAACGATTCAACTGGTCATTTAATACCAACAACACGAATCAAAGTGAATTAGTTTCTGTACTAGACCTGCATTTAATTGTCATTAGTTCTAATTTCCACCTTTCAGAACCATTTACATAGTTTCTTCCTACGAAGGTTACTAGCGTCAAAGGGCGTTTATCCAATTTGTGTTAATGAGCTACAACAGGCGAGAATAGACCGCGCAGCCTAATTAATGTCGGAAAACTGCCAACTAAAATTGATTACACGAATTTCCTTTTATTTTACTTGCGATATGTCCGATACTCGATACAGTTTGCAAAGAATATATAATACGCACTTCGGTTAAAGCATTATTTGGGCTGAAGTCTCTTCGGAAGTGGACAGGTTCATAATATGTTTTCCGTGCTTGCACTTTAGAAGACGACGACAGATAATGCAGAATACTGTGAAGAAAACAATAATTTTAGAAGAAATTCACCCCACGATAAATAATTTACTTACAATCTTTATTACACTTCTTGTTCGACATCACGTGTTTGTTATTTCCATGGTGACAGTAAAGCTTGCACATATTAGCAGCGGTGCTAAGTCCGACCAGCAGTAGCAGCAGTAAAACCGTCTTCATAACTCTTGGTTGATTCTAGCCTTGGTAAAGCGAAATTGGGTCTAATCTCTTAAACAAGGGATATAAATACCTCCATGATACAATTAATATGGCGCTTATGGGAAAGGGATTTGTCTTACATGATTAAATACTTATTGTTTGCAAAGCCTTTTGCAGAAATGATATATTGATAATGTTGCGATTTTGTATTGCACATATGGGAATTCGGAAATAATTAAACTGTCAACTGAAGCAACTTGCATTGGATGAAGGTAAAATGGATGTACACACGCCGGTTTTATTTTGTCGAGATAAATATATGGACCAGTGCAATGTATTGTAGTTGGGTCATGCCTACATTACTCACGCAACCGACCGCCAGTGTTGTATAAAGTGAGCACAGTTGGTAATAACACGAAGATCATTAATAATACGAACGGGAAAGCACGAGGTCATCATCTGTCTTGCGTTAAACTTGTGTGAACTAAAACGGTTATAACCAACTAAGCACACTTTATACAACACTGGCCCTGACCCAAACACTAATCTTAACCGCGGTCCCTGTAATTCATATATGTAAGAAAGCAAGGCCAGAGTGCGGTAGGTAGGATAGGATATATCGTTATTCTTAACCCATTAAATCTATGTTATTTTGTTTTAGCCACATAAATAGAAAATCGGGCAAAACTGAAATGATTAAATAGGAAATAAAATGAAAGAAGAGAAATTGGTTAATAGAACTTGAACTAGGAGAACTGAATTCAAACTCCCCCCCCCCCCCCAAGACAAAGCAACTCAAGACCGAATAAACTAACGATAACACCCTAGCCTTCCTTATAATGAATAGCTTTCTTCTTTCCCACTATGAAAGGAGTATTTAATCATCCATGTGTTTATCTGGCATAAAAACCAAGGCCAGTCTTGTTTTAGAACCGACTAGCTAGCGACCAGTTTCGGACCTTCAACCTTTCGGTCTGACTGGTCACTAGTTTCCACCACAGAATTTAAAACCCGCTTAAATAAATAGAAATGTAAGGCACAATTAATAATTAATTTAATTATATAGGTTTGAAAACAAAACAGACTCTTAATATTATTACAATGGCGCAGTATTGTAATGGGTTTCCGAAAAATGTTGAAATCAAAACAAGAAACGTAAATTCTTTCCGGTGTCTGTTTCGTTCTCTGAAGAGTGTGGGTTTGCCAGGAAACTTTTGTTTATTCTCCATCTATTGCTGACATATGCGTTTCGGAAGAAAGAAAAATCAGTTATAAAAGATGAAGTTTTGATGAAGGATACCACCTCGTAGATATCAGCAAACATCATGGACACCAAGGTTGCAATTTTCCTCTGTCTTGTCGTACTTCAGTTGGTGAACACCAACGAAGCTATTCGCAAACGTTTGATTGTTCGTGTTACCGTCAATCCTCACCGTCGTCGTCATTCTACTGGTTTTGGTCCCAAGAATGTAAAATGGGATAAACTGTAAGTACGATTACAATACGTGTTATTTATTTTAATCCCAATTAACGGTTGAACTTTCTATTTCGCAGTTCTGCAACTCATGTTATCGGGAATTACGTGTAAAACACTTCTTGTACATGTGAATAAGGTTTATGGACATTGTGTTTAGTAAATGTGGAATAAAATTATAAGTAGTTAGGTCATTTGTAAACAGTCTTTAAACAGGCGCTCGTCGGGTTAAAGATGGCGTATACCAAATAAGTAGAGCTCTATGCGCGAGCGGGTGTGGCGAGTCGTACCCTTCTTTAGTCATGGTGTTTAAATAAGTATTCTGCTGAGTCACAATGAGGCAAGAGTCATTTCTATGCGCGGTTGCTAAAAGCATGGCCTAAGCTTCGCGCCAGTGTTTCTCTTGAAGCTGTGCAGTTTTGTAAGTTTAGTGAAATGTAAATGTGCATTTTCTCTGTTTTGTTGGGAAAATATACAGAGTGGAATGGGCTCAAATTTTTAGGTAAAAGTTTGGAGGGTTTTGAGGTTAGGTTGCAGATCCAAGCTTTAATTTTAAATTGTGAAAAAATCTAAGATGTCCTATGTCAGAATTTTGAGTGACAGCGCATTTTGCATTGGAGATATAGGGAGAACAATTGATCAAACGCCTCCTAAATTGGGTCTTTA
>CH002454.1:270018-281706 GCA_000149265.1 Ciona savignyi | reverse complement strand
AAACGGGTGAATGATGCACAAAACAACACAATAGCTCCGGCAACCCGACGGTGGGTGTTTGACGCCGCTTGCGTTTCCACATTCATAAACATGAACATCCTATCCTACGCTAAGATAAACATGAACAACCTATCCTACGCTAAGATTATTTGGCCGAAGCCAAATCATTTATCATATTTCAAAAACCCCTTATCACCGTTCAAATCGTACCTGATCAACAACGGGGCCATTGCATTACTATTTATATTCAAAACACCACACAAGCAACACAATATCAGTGTATTTCTCGTTCTAGTTATTGCACAAAACGGATTCTTTGTACCTTACAGGTCATACACTCCGAAGATAAAGAAAACACAAAAGGCACCAGAATTAATCGCTGCTAAAATCTAACGCGACAAAATGGACTAAATTATGAAATAAAACACCAATAAACATGCACAGCGTTGTGAAAAAAATGCTGTGCTTATCAAGCAAAACGATAAGATATAGCTAGCTTGTTAATAAGTTTGTAAAAAGCAGGGTAGAAAACCAAGTTCCCACAACTAATTCTGTGTTTATTCAGTCTTTATTATTTAGTCAGTCACAAAGGTTTAATGGATATTAGCAAGCAGCTATTATCTAGGAACAAAAGGAAAAAGGTCTGGATGTGAAACGAACCCGCAACCCTCCGGTAATACTGCACGGCGGTGAAAATCTAGTTTAACCAGTCGATTTCTTTGTAGTAGCTGCTAAGGTTTTTAAACCGACCAAACCAGCGGCAAGACTACGGTGTAGTTCGGCTAATTGATCGTTATCCGGCTGTGGCGACTTCTTGACGACCATTTCCTTCATTACCAAGCTGTGATAAGCACACAGTGTCTCGTGGACACCCTGGGATGGAAATAAATCATTTGAAACGCGATTCCGCAAAAACAGTTATGGTAATTACTTAAGATAGTGTATAACCAATTAAGACCTCTATGTGTGGCAGGATGTGACGAGTAGTACCCTCCATGAGCCAATGTTTTTAAACAGTGTTTTGCTAAGTAACAATGGTGGTGATTACCCAATTTTTGTTTGGTTGAAAGCAGCAGGTGCTAGATTGAGTGCCCATTGTGAAAAAATCTAAGAATTCCTGTGTCAGGATTTTGAGTGATAGCAGTTTTTGTGAGGTCAGTTTGCATTGGAGAGATGGGGAGAATAACTGGTTGAGCGCTTCGTTAATGGAAGGGAATTTGAAAATTAAATTGGAATAAAGGGGCCTAAGTGACGTGGCCATTTAACCTTGCGTTATACAACATAAACATGTGCACATTCGTGAACAAAAATCAGTTTAGAGCATAACCTAGGGAAACAAGATTCTAAACAAAAACCAACCTTTTCAACTAAGGGTTGAATCTTAGCGATTACGTCGGACACACATTTGCCTGGCGTGTGGAGCATACAACCAGTCACCGACTGTAAAACATGACAATAATAGAGCATTAAACAAGGCCTAAATTGCTTATATCTAATTGATTAAAGGGTTCTACCAAGTGTATTGGACACTTAACACACATATACTGAACCCAGTGGATTAATGGCTTCTACTAAAAATGAAAGAACGTTTTTAAAAAGCATACACAAAATACTACAATAGCTCCGGCAACCCGACGATGGGCGCGAGGTGATCTGACGATTACCCGTGTGGTAACCCCCTTGGTTTTCCCATCCACGGGGATAAACATGAGTATCCACCAATGTTAATTCACCTGGAATATAATGGTCACTGCGAGATGTAGAGCTGTTGCACCGTTTGTTTCATCTTCAAGCTGTTTCACGAGTGACATCTTGTGTCCATGTAGAACTTGTCTGTGTATAATTGAACTGAGGTTATTAATGGTTCTGACACTGTAACGGCCATCCTGGTGGGGTAGATGGTGTTTAACCGAAGATGTAAATAAAACTTAGTTTAGTTTTGTTTCCACCATGAAAACACGAAGCAGGACTTTTGATTAAAACTTACTCCGTTATGAGTTATATTCATTTAGCTTAATAAAAGATAGAATTTATTATCTTGTGAATGAGAAAATATGGGAGAATTATCACACGGGCAATCGTCAGATCACCTCGCGTCCACCGTCGGGTTACCGGAGCTATTGTAGTATTTTGTGTATGATTTAAACGTTCTTTCATTTTTAGTAGAACCCATTAATTCACTGGGTTAAGTATATGTGTGTTAAGTGTCCAATACACCAACAAGCTGGTGACCAGTTATGATTCTATTGCTAACCAACGCAATCACGTGCAACTAATCAAATTATTATATAATTATCCCTGATTATGATTAATTATAAACGTGTGACACTAATATGCCCTTTGAAAATAACAAAAAAGCACTAATCTTTTTTTGGAGGAAAGTGAAAAACATTTTTTTTAATGAACCAAAAAAACAATTTTTTTTAGATAAAACAAAAAAAACTCTTGATGAATGAGACAAACAAAAATCTGTTTTTGATAAAAATTTTTAACTTCCATCAACATTAGCCATTCAACAACTTGTAAAATGTTACTCTAGTTCCAGAATAGCACCTACCCACACAAGTACAGAATTTAAGTGAATGTTCAACAAAATAACGGTGAAAAATATTAACAGAATGTGATACATGGTTAAACACACAGACGTTATGAAACACAAAATTACACCACCCAGAAAACCAAGCCCTCGCTGTACAGAATATGACTACAACATTAAGTCGTCACCTGTCTTTTTTCTTGTCGGCGGCTCGCAGAAACACGTCACACGCTCTCGGACCCACCGCCACCTGCAATGCTTCGGTGAATTCGTCCAAATCCTTTCCAGTGGCAGCTGAATTGAGACGCGTGAGAGGAGTCTTCACGTCATCCGGGAACATGGACAACATCTTGATACGAACCTACAATGGTGGGTTGTGTTTATCGGGGTGATGTGGAACAAAATGCATGTTTTGAAACATCAAGCAAGGATGGCTATCTGAATTAGAATTAAAGAAATCGTATGGTTTACGCCACAATGGTTTAGAAATCATATGGTTTCTCCGAATAAGAAATGAATATATGAATCATATGGATTACTCAACTGTTGCATTACAGCTTTAATCATCATTGGCGTGGAATGAAATTACTGTAGCTTACACCATGTCCGGCCAGGCTTATAAAAAAATTAAGTAAAAAAAATAACAAACGCAATTGCCAGCTATAGGATGTTCATACTCACATTTTGCGTCACTTCTGTAGACACATCAGCTCCAGATATTGATTCACCAGCCACCAATGTAAACAATGCATTGGTGATGTCCATACATATGGTCTTGAGCAAGTGCTTTTGTAACACTGATGCAATATCATCTGTGTGGAGAGTTATGGGGGTAAGTACATGGGAAACATTGAGACATGGCTACAGATGTTGTTTTGCTAGTGACTGGATTATGGTGCATTGAGTATGATCGTGTGGCTGAATGGTTAGCGCATCCATTACATATACCGACTCTTATACAAAAACGGCCCAAGTGCCGAGCCTACCATGGGTTCGAAACTTGGCTTGGTAAAAAAAATAATAATGGTGCATGGAAGGATAGAATAGGATATCAGTTCTATTTTGTTGGTTTTCGGAGAGCGAGGTAATGATTAAGAGGGACAGACGGGGGCATTCGTACTGTGCCGTTAGAGGTGAAATTCTTCGATCGGCGCAAGACGAACGACTGCGAAAGCATTTGACAAGAATGTTTTCTTTAATCAAGAGCGAAAGTTAGAGGTTCATGGTTGTATTTTCATATCAGCCTTTAGTCATATCAGTCGAAACGCTGCAGGTTCGAAACTGGTCGCTAGCTTGTCAGTTGTGTCCTTGGACGAGGCACTTAAGGGATATTGCCTGAACCCAGCAGATTAATGGGTTCTCGTAATTTTCGTAATTTTTGGGCCAAGAACACAACCAACTAGCTAGCAACCTGTTTCGTACCTGCAACCTTTCGACTGAAAGGCGACGAACTAACCCACAAAACTAATCTGTAAAATCACCTTCAAATAATTTGATTCCCTCCACAAACAGCCGAGCGTTAGCCCACATTATGTTGATCTCATCTTTCCATTGTTTCCGGGACTTCTTGACCGGTTTGGATCCGGATTGATCCTCTTCCTCCTCTGCTCCCTTCGTGTGTCCGGAGGAGAGCTGGAAGACCGACTTCACAACGGCTTGGAAGGAGGTGTTCAGGTTTCTGGGGGAGGTGGGTTATTTTTCGCTCTTTTATTTTAGTAAAAAAACGAAGATGGGAAAAAAGTGACAAAAAAGTGGTCGTTTAACCTTAAAAGATATTGAGCAAAAAATAATTTCTATTAGATCTTTAGGCATTTATGGCGGGATTTAGCCATAGAATGTGTATTTGGCACATCTTTTAAGGATGTGCATCCAACCCACCCACCAATACAATTAACCAAACCCACCGATACAATCTCTCCCCCAATTCCTGCAGAAACTCCGAGGAACAATCATCCAACCGATCACGGAGCACATCCACTATCTCATCCACTTCCATGAAGACGATGTCCTCTTGGGAGGATCTGCTCGGTTTGCTCTCATTGGGGGAACTCCCCTCATGTTCTTTCTCTGCAACAAGTATAGTTATAGTTACAGTACATTAAAAATCGGGGTAACTTTAATTACTACTGGATCGTTTAAAGCGCTTGAACCTCTCTAACTCTCCAAGCGTTTAATAGTTGTAGTTGTTGGAGACTTAAAATCGGAGAAACTTTTATTACTATAGAAACATTAAAAGCGCTTGGACCCCCTGGAGCGCTTGGAACTCTAACTCTCCAAGTGTCCAATAGTTTTGTTTGCATTGGACTAAAAATCGGGAAACTTGAATTACTACAGGATCATTTGAAGCGCTTGGATCACTTGGAGCGCACTACAAACCGATCCAAGCGCTCCAAGCACATTTAATGCAGTAGAACTACATACTTATACAGAAGAGTACTCATGATGGCATAGCTGGCAACAGCAGCATCACAACTTACTCCATTTTAAACGTTTCTTGTCTTGTCCTTTCGTCTTCACCTCTCTCGCCCCCTGTCCTGACCCACCAGTGCCCTCCGCTAACCGTTTTATGCTTCCTGAACCTTCCATTGCTTTTTTCTTTCGGTCGTCTGGATTAGAATCACGGGTTGATGAACACATAGAAATACAATACAATTGTGAAATTCATAGAAAAATATAAATTTTTTAACTATGGTGACACCGGTGAAGTGACGGCCCGTCTTAAAATTTCGCTCGACGACCTTAGAGAAAGGATTGCACTACACAGGAATTGGGTATCAGCAATGGGTATTACCCTGGTACCCAAGTACTACACAGGAATTGGGTATCAGCAGTGGGTATTACCCTGGTACCCAAGTACTACACAGGAATTGGGTATCGGCAGTGGGTATTACCCTGGTACCCAAGTACTACACAGGAATTGGGTATCGGCAGTGGGTATTACCCTGGTACCCAAGTACTACACAGGAATTGGGTATCAGCAGTGGGTATTACCCTGGTACCCAAGTACTACACAGGAATTGGGTATCGGCAGTGGGTATTCCCCTGGCACCCAAGTACAGTCATTCCCACCAACCTTTCTTTTCCCCACGTTTCCTCGTATCTCCAGCCGTTTGATTCAAATATTCCTTCCGTTCCGACTCTGTCAGTGCAAACACAGCAGATTTTTTCGCCTCCTGGAAATTTTAAATGAAACCGCTTAAAAAGATGTGAAAAAAAATGAGAAGACTTTTCCAAAAATGCGAATACTTTTTCCAATCCTACTGTAATACTATTTCCTCCCAGAACTAACTTTAACCGTGGCCCTAAGACTAAGAGTATAATGTTCATTTTACTTAAAATTGGTGCAAAAAGGTAATATTTCACACTGTCGGTGGTAAATTGGTGTTAAGTAAAATTACCAAAAATACATGTGAGATTAATTTTTGTAATAAAAACACTTAAGTTATAGGAAATGAAAAAAACGTTTATTTCTAGGATTTCCATAAAAAATACCTATTTTATACAAATTTTTTAAAAATGCAGAAAAAATGGACTCGCTGAACCAAATGGAGATTTATTAAACCATAGATAACTAAGCATACAAACAGCGTAGTAGTGAAGTTTATTTAGGCCATAATTAACTTCTCACAAAAAGAATCATCTGTACCAAGTTATGTTGGGCCAGAGTGTTAGTTGCTTGCACTGGTCTGAAAATTTAATTGAAAATTTTTAAGTTATTCAGGATTCCTTAACGCACTTAATCTTAATTTTGGCACAAGTTGAATCGTGTCGGTCAATGTTTAGGTCACTTAATTATCCTCCATAATGATCTTACCTTCTGTGCTTTCACTTTCATGAGTCCGTCGAAGTATTTGAGGCACGAATCGACGAACGACTGACTCGTGACGATCGTACTCGCGAAGATGATCCCATCTTTGGAGGATTTGATCTTCCTCCTCTCCCGCATCACGTGTTGGAGCAGTTGGGAGCAATCCTCATCCATGAAGGAGGAGGGGAGGTATGGCTGGGAAGATGAGGATAATTGAGATGCGTGAAATCAGTTGAATAGGAATCGGTTGCAGTAAACGTTAATTAGTTTTTTATATGCGAAAGTAAATTCTTAGTCGCACGGCGTGTGTTACGCGAGTAATCATGCAAGTATTAATCATGCGGATTTTTGGTCCCGGTTGCCTCGTCAGCCAAAGGGTTGTTGGTGTTAAACTGGTCGCTAGCGAGTCGGTTATGTCTTTGGGCAAGGCAAAAAGGATGTTGCCTGAACACAATTAATTAATAGGTTGAATAACAAAATTAAAGGTCCATCATACACAACAAACTGCAATAGCTCCGTTAACCCGACGATGGGCGCGAGGTGATCTGACGATTGCCCGTGTGTTAATCCCTTGGTTTTCCCAATCACGAATATGAACATAAAAACCCTATCCTTTCCTACATGCAGATATCCCAGCTGATAAGATGATCGCACATTAACACATGGGGATGAACTTGTGGTTTCATCAGGGATGTAAAACAACGCTATAATGATATAATATGCATGTTTGTATGGAAAGGTTTGGTTTTCAATTTAACTTTATTTTTTAAAAGAAAATGTAATGATAGTTTTAATGCACTTTGGTGCGACAAATGCATATTTGTAAGTTTGCACCGCTAGTTGTTATGGAACTAACAACAAAAAAATAATCCAACATAAAAAAACTAGTTGATAGATTTGTATTTTTGAAGCAATATGTTTCTGTCGATTTATTTCAACTCTGTATTATTGGCTGCTGCTTGCTGTTAGTTATTAACACTAACAAGTTTTTAAATATTATCACAACTACAGGGTTCGTACATGAAACTAGTGAGCAACCATCCAACCAACCGTAATGTCGAGCCATTCATTGTTTGAGATTGCTTCATCGACAGTAGCTGTGACCTGGTCCACTATCGACTGCCCGACGCACACAGACTTGAAGAACAGAGGAGCGTTCGATGTTATTCGGCGTCGCACGTGGGATTTCGGGTCCGATATTCCAAGTCTCGACACAGCATCAAATTCTGAATAATACCAATACTTTTTACTGAAATACTAAATAATACAAATACTTTTTACTGAAATACTAAATAATACAAATACTTTTTACTGAAATACTAAATAATACAAATGCTTTTTACTGAAATACTAAATAATACAAATACTTTTTACTGAAATACTAAATAATACAAATACTTTTTACTAAAATACTAAATAATACAAATAATTTTTACTGAAATTCTAAGTAATACCAATACTTGAATAGGATAAGGACATCCTTAAAAAAAAATTGTATTTAACAGAAACCAAAATAATCTATCGGTTTGTAAAGAAAATAAAAAAACAGGCATGTCTAATTCCAATTTCAAAAAGTTTCAGAATGTGTTAAGACAAAATATTTACAAACCTATATAATTATTCTGTGCATAGAAGTTGTCAATCCACAAATTCTGTGTTTGGGTGTGAATTTCTGGTAGAAAGGTTGATTTTTCGGAACGTCCACCAGCAATTTGCCCTCGAACTCTCCCTTCACTTATCAATTCCTCCACAATAGCTGTTGGGGGGTGGGGGGTTATTTGCTCGCTATTTCTTGGATCCATTTTGATACTTAGTTGATGGAGTAACAGGTTAAGTTATACATACGCTTCTGGTCCAAGCGTTTGACTATAGACCCGCTCATGCTAATGTAATTTTTGAATTAATAACTTGAAGTTGGATGTAAGAACAATATGGGATATTTCTATCTCATTTTGGGCCTCTATATATGTCAGTTATTTCACGAGTCATTTTATGTTTTTATCGTTTTCACGAAAACGAGGTTGCAATTTTTAAAACAAGAATCATCCAACCTGTTTAAGACATTATAACCCAGTCAGTGCCAAGTCAAATAAAATATCAAATCAGATAATCTGTCAGAAATTTCAATGCGCACTGACGACTAGGACATTAAGAATAAGCTAAGCATTGGCCACTCTGGCAAATACGATTATCTAGTAATCCTGAAAGAAAACATTACGATTGAATAGCCAGTCAAATAAGGTAAGAAACACGGGTAGCACTAAAAAGAGGGAAACTTCGCACCAAAACTATGAAAATCAATTTAACTTTTCCCTAAACACTAATTTCAAGCCCAGAAAAAGAACCCAAACTCTAATGTTATAATCTTTATTTTAGTGTGCAGTTTCCCTCCTTCCCGCTTTCCCTTCTTTTAGTTTCCCCCCAAAAAACACTCACAGAATAGAAGTTGCATGGAGAGCCCATGTTCACTGGATAGAGGATGGAGGGGTATTGGTCGGGTAACTGCGGTGAGCACCCCTCTCACGTGGGCCTGGGTGATTTATATTATTTAGGACAGCTAATAGAAAAGGCAAAATAAAATTGTACTTCTTTCATCAAAAGATGCACAAAACATAAAACAAGTCAGTTATTCCAATATATACTTGTTTTTAAGACATTTTAAAATAATGCAGATAAGTCATATTCCATAACGTCCCAATATGAAAACAATTTCACGGAATTATTTTCTTAGGGCCAAGTATTAATATTTTTTTTAACAAAAAATGTATTATAAATGTGCAACTATAAGAACTTGATAGAAAAGTGTGTGTAGAAATACTGACCAAATAAAGAATTAAAAAAACAAGACAATACCACTCCAAAAAGAAAGTTAGCGAAGCAAATTACGATTTAGAAAATACGTCAAATACAAAAACCAACTGTTTATTTTACGCAAATGCTAAATAAAGCAGATGACTACTTTACCAACCTTATGCTTTGCGATGTAAGCTTCTGTAAAAATTGCATTTTTATTATGTTCATCAAGTTTTCCTTCAATCTGATGCCCAATCCTTGAAATAAGCTCCTGAAACACGGATGTTTAAATTTATTTATAACGTTAGGAATTCTGGCTGAAATAATATGTTCGAATTTGGCAGTAAAAAGAATCAATGTTATCTAAAATTTGTATTTAAATCCTGGATACAAATTCATTGGATCACTTTATTTGATATTGCTATACTAAGTTATACACAGGTTCCAAGACACACTGGCAATCGGGTGTTTGTGTCATTATAGTCATCCAGGTAAAAAGTGTATGGCTATCAAATTTAAGTGACTGCATTTGACAATAAGTGTTGCATGGCACTGTTGCTTGCCATCGTCTGCATATGTATATATTTGCTAAAGTACCAGCATTCTACTGTCTTTTTTCCAGCACTGTAGTTGTGATACGACACACACTAGCTTAGTAGTGAATCATGTGTACATTGGTGTGGGCAATAAAAGCTATTTGTGAAGTAAACCCAGAGCCAAAAATCCATCAGATTTCGGGCAAGTAAGAATTGGGAGGAGGAGGATATTCATGTTTATCCCCGTGAATGGGAAACCAAGGGGGTTAACACACCGGCAATCGTCAGATCACCTCGCGCCCACCGTCGGGTTACCGGAGCTATTGCAGTATGTTGTGTGTGATTCACGTGTTCCTTCAATTTAGTAGAACCCATTAATCCACTCTCGTGTGGAAGCTCAAACGAGTACGCCGAGTAAATCGTTTACCGCAACTGTTTTTTATGATGCTAGCATGCTACTGTAACTTATATTATAGATTTCAGTATTTGTACGCGCCATGTTATAATAAAAACAGTCGCGATATACCGATTTGTTTTTCACTATACACAAAACTGTAGCGATAAACAGTAGTTATTTTTTATTTTCAAGAGTAGATTCTTACTCGCACAGATTTTCAGCCCTGTGATCCAATTCTTAAAAAAAAAAATCATCGAAAAAAATTGATAATATCGACAATTTGAACGTACTGGTATCAGGAACTCCCCAGGGACATCATATTGCTTGCTCAGCTCAGCGATTGTGATTTGTCCGGCAGATTGCAAAGCGTCGTTAATCTCCTCAGCTAAGCGGTCAAGATATGAACTGAAAAAAAAACAAGTGAATTTTTTTTTAAATGAAGGTACGAATATCTTTACAATGACTTTAATATTTTCATATTTGGATGGAAGATTAATTACAGAATGGAAGAAAATAGAATCAGAAATTAGGAGTGACCAAACATTTAAACATACAAGATTGTGCTAACTTTAAAACAACAGGACCGGTTAGTCTGGTGGTTTAGTGCGACGGCTTTCAATGGAAATGTGGCAGATTCGAAACTAGTCGCTGGCTAGTCAGTTGTGTCCTTGGGCAAAATACTTAACAGACATTGCCTGAACCCAGCGGATTGATGGGTTCATCTCAATCAGACACAGCACACTGCAATAGCTCTGGTAACCCGACTTTCTTCCTACCATTTACACTTCATTATGATGTTATTTAAAAAAAATTCTTTAATTTAGGTCATTTAATTAAAAAGTACAACTGAGAAGAAATGCATTTAAAGAGCTTCAGCTACATAGCAAAATTTTATTCGAGTTCAAAAATAATTAGTGTTTATTTCAAATAGAACATGACTGTACCTGTCTATAATTTGTCCATAAATCAGCTGCAAATTCCGATCTGATTTGACCATTTCATTCGATTTCGCTTCGATATGAGAGAAATCCACATTTAAAGCAGTTTGTAGCTCAACAAGGTTGATTCGACCTGAAACAAAAGAAAATTATGTTTGGTTAATTTGCTTTATTAAGTTTATTATGTTTTGGTAATTTTCCCTTAGAATAACATCGGTTTAAATTTTTAACTTCTTTATTACATTAAAGCAGAATATCATAGTTATTTTAAGTTAAGGAGACAGGATAGGCAATCTCCAAGTTGTGTTTTGTCGCTACCAAGATACTTTATCACTGTTTCTATCATGTAGCGGTGTCTTTATAAGCCTCCTAACTCCTAAGAAATATCACCCAACTAAAAGTATCATAGTAATAAAAATGTTTGGCAATTATGACGCTTTATGGATTTTGCTATGTTACTGTCCTGAGTGCTAACAAATGCTCAACAAAGGTTTCTAACTAAAAAACATCCTAGTCAAACCCAATTACATTCAATTTTAAATTTATTTTTATATCATTTGTTGTGTCCACTTAATTGCTCGTTGTTAGGGCTGTGCAAATTCATAAAAAATCATAACGGTTAACCGATTCAACAATTGGTTAACCGATTAAATCGGCGTTTCCATACTCGATGTAACAAT
>CH002454.1:251081-269918 GCA_000149265.1 Ciona savignyi | reverse complement strand
ACATGAGTAAACAAGCCACAGATCGTGACGGCGTTGCTTTTGTCCTGCCGAGCTGATTACTGATAACTAAATTGGCGCGAATTCAAGATCACGTATTCAGCGTTGGAAAAAAAGTGTTTCCGTTCTGATGTCATCTTAGCCACAAGTTTGATTCTTTTAATTCAACATGACTGGTTTTATTGTTATTTATGAGCAGCTATTTTTGGTCATTTTACAATAAAGTGTTTTGAAGAGCCATTTTAAATCTTTATTATTAAAAACTCTCTATATTTAACCGTATGTATCTGCAAAGCGCTGGTACCGGACTACAAACTTTTCCCAGCACTGTTGCTTACCTCCTTGTATATAAAGCTCATCTCTTATTTCCTTTGTAAGTTGCTTTGGTGTGAGGTATTCCTTCCCATCTGCAGTATGTAGCACATCAATCAGACTCATTTCTTGCAGTTTTGAGAGAATTTCAATGCAATTTCTCTCTGACAGCCTGTAAACGCAGGTTGGGGTGACTTGAATTCAATTTCACTTTTAACAGTTGTTGGTAATGGTAAAACAAAACCACAGTATTTTTTTATTACAGAATTGTGTTCTTTTACTGGGCCATTTGAACAAGTATTCTAAAAAAAGGTTAGGAATTCTGGATTCGAAAAAACTTTTTTGAAACAGTCAATTATTTTATTTCGTAAGTCCGATGGGTTAGTCTGGTGGTCTACAGGTTCGCTAGCTACTCAGTTGTGTCCTTGGGCAAGGCACCTAACCGACGTTGCCTGAACCCAGCGGATTAATGGGTTCTACCAAACTGAAGGAACGTGGGAATCATACACAACATACTGCAATAGCTCCGGTAACCCGACGGTGGGCGCGAGGTAATCTGACGATTGCCTGTGTGTTAACCCCCTTGGATTTCTCATTCACAGAGATAAACATGATTATCCTATCCTATTGGTATATAAAATACTGCAAAAGGTCCACAATACAATTTCTTACTTCTGAGCAGCTGTGGTGAGCTGCGCGCTTTTGAATTCAGCTTGAAGTTCTTCTATGTCTTTCCAGCCTGTCATTTTGCCTAATTAGGAACCAAATTATTGCACAAATAAACTATCAGTACTCCTGGACCTAAACGCATTGGCAGTTTTGTTATAACAAACAAAGGAACATGATTGATAGAAACACAATTGTGTTTTTAAAATGAAAATTGTCATAAAAAACTTTAGGTTATTTGTTTGGTATTTAAAACTTAATTGAAAGAATGAAACAAATATGGTTTTTCTACATGGAATTTTGTAGAAATCGTAACTTGATATTAAATTTCACTCTAATCTGTTTCCATGTCCTGTTGAGCCTTATCTAGTTCCTGTAGCAGCGTTCGACATTTGGTCATCAAGATCTTGATCGCTTCACACATTAGATCATCTGGAGTTATTGAAACTGCTGATTCGATTGAATAAATGAAATGATCACGAACTTTTCCGAGTTGCACTCTGTCCTTTAAATGAGCGTGTCGTAGTACTTCCCTACTGCAGGTGTCCTTTCTGGCATCTACCACAGTTGCTTCTTGTTGGCCATGTTTGTTAGCGCCGACCTTGATCACGCCAGGGGAGAAACATCTTTGAAGGTCCTCGGCATCCGAATTGAGGAAAGGAGCAAGAAGAGTGATCTTCGGGAGTAGACGATACGATGCAGTGGCTACTGGAGAGAACTTAGCGTGATCCTGGCCCACACCTTTCACAGCATGGAGTTTCACCATCTATTACACATGGCCTGGGCGCATCGGTTTGCAATGAGTATATCTATCGTGGACTGTCTTAACTATGTGAAGCAAGTCTTGTTGGTTTCCAAGTGGTATCCATTTAATGTCCTTAGAGTAAACTTTATGGTGTTTGTACAGGATGTCTAAATCAGTAGCATCCTTTGGAGCTAATGGGTTCTTTGAGCACTTGATTTTCAGTTCAAATTCTAAAGTGTCTTCGGCAGTTCCTTCACTGTCATCGGATTGCCGATACTCAAAAAACCGAGCGTCTGCACTAAGTGGGATAAGACCAAGCCTATGGGCCAGAACTTCATCCTGAATCACACTTGTGTTGTTGTATATGAACACCTTTTCGATGGCCATTGTTGGTACCTCGGATATCAAAATACGACGAAAAGCGTTCGCAATCGCCGCGTCGATACCCACCATGTCGAATTCCATTGTTTCTTTGTTCATATTCATCACATCAATACGAAATGTTTTAACGAATTTGTCAAAATCCCACGAATCATTATATCCAGGATAGGTCCGTGGAAAATTGGTTGTATGGGTGTTATCAATGCCATGTTCTTTCAGTCTTGTGTTGGAACGCATATCCTCAATGATATTCATAATTTAATGTGTATCAGTAAGTCACTACAAAAATTGTCAGTATCTGGATATAAATTAATGATTATAATTAGATTATAATTTGAAATGCAGTAAGACGACACAGCAGCTATTGAATGTGTTTCATGCATTATTTATAAGAGCAATTAATAAATATATAAATTTAATGTCATGTAATAAAACTTTAAAAATATATTTATAAAGTATCTTTAAAATACAAAGCATAGATTTTGCCCAAAAACTTGGAAACACATTTAACTTCTGTCATATTTATAACAAAACATTAATAATTCGTTTTATGTTATTTACTTAACGTCTGTTTTAAAGTTTTTAATTTTCAATATACAAGAATTACAATTGTAAAAAACGACTGCACTTAGACGAACGTGTGAATACGATAACTATTTTTTTTTAATTTATACTTCTATTGGCAATCAGATATATCTCATATCAACATAAATAACTTGTGCAATTCCTTCCTAATCCCATATGGTGCCTATGTGCTATTTATTTTTAGTTTCCCACATGATTCTGCAATTAAACGCTCTATTGGTTCGTCACGGTTTGGTCAAATAAGACAACAATTTTACCAGAAAGAACTTTAACCCGAGTTTTATAATATCTATGACGTCGGGTTATCGAAGATACTGTTGTGTGTTTGTATGATCGATATTACTAAAGCATTGATAAATATTTGAACGCACCATTTTAAATATATGAACAACTTATTATTCAATTGAATCAGTAAACGTTAGTTATGTACCTTGGACACAATCAAACAGCCTGCGACTGGTTCGTTTCCGCATCGACGCGCTGCCACACAAACCGCTCGATGGACTGGATTGTGTGTCATATTATAGCACAAAATCCTATTGTAAGCAAACCAATGATTTTCAACTAATTGAACCAACAACTTAATTCGACTTACACAATTTCTATCTGCGCGACTGAATATCTTGGTGGTTTAGTGCGTAGACTTTTAGTCAGGTGCGAAATTTTGTCACTAGTTGGTTGGTGTTCTTGGTTAGGGGCTTGGTGCACTGGACATGGAACATGATTGTCCGACAGATTAGTCTAGTGGGTTAGGGCGTCGCCTTTCAACCGAAAGGTTGCAGGTACGAAACTGCTTGCGGAATAATGGGTTCTACCAAATTGAAGGAACGTGTGTATCATATACAACTTACTGCAATAGCTCCGGTAACCCGACGATGGGCGCGAGGTGATCTGACGATTGCCTGTGTGTTAACCTCTTGGTTTTCCCATTCACTGGGATAAACATGAATATCCTATCTCATTATAATCAGTGACGTCATATATTTCCAAAATCTACTTCGATCACTCAGTTTAAAGTGTTTGGTACTGGTGTTGGGTCAAGATGAAGAGTGAACCCGTGTCTTGTATCAACCATATGAATGTTGTTATAGTAAGCGCTTTTAGGACTCGAATCAGATATTTAAAGAGTAGCATAGTTATTAACAATGTTTATAATTAAAAAAGTAGAATAGTTAAATAACTTTTACTTGTGACAAAATAATTTGACACACAGCTAAACGTAACCGCATGGAGGAGCTAGAGCAATTCCGCGCGTGAATTGCTTTAGGGGGAATATAAAAAATGGAAAATTGCACAACAAAATGAAAATTTATACAAGTTAGTGTAAGGGCTGGACTACTTTGCTTTTTCGTTCTGCTTATTAAGAAAAAAGAGTGCATAGATTAAAAGAGAGACCGAAAAAAAGAAAAAAACGACCGTGGATAAGACTAGCCAGCTACATATACTTATACACATGGTATACCATAGGAAAAATACGTCTCCGTTAATGGTACCTTTAATACTACATGATCGCTTACTATACTTCGTAATTACAAAAGCCTTGGACAAAACTTCTCTCACCAAAGTAAAGAATATGATATTATTGTTAATTCTGGTGTTGAGAATTGCCGAATTGGTGTTTGGGACAGGGTTAGAATTAATTTCCGTAGCAATCTAAGTGATCCAAGCGATCCAAGCGATCCTGTAGTATTTAGAGGCAGCCTCCATTAAGGCCTCATATACCATATATATATTATATGATTTTAAATTTATTATTATGATTTTAAAGGTGTACCCTTTCATAGGTCTAGATGTAAATAACGCTTGACCATGGCCACGAAGAGAAAGTTATCAGATACAAATTCACCATCACAAGGAAAACGAAATTGCACTTCCAACTCTTCATTACTTAATGATGAACATGATACTGGTAAGAAGATAAAAAAGAGAGATGTGTGGGGTGTTCTTGAGAGTTTAGCGCTCCGCAATTTCATGTGCCACAGCAGATTGACCATGAAATTTTCCGGTGGTGTTAATTTTATAGTTGGACATAATGGGAGCGGAAAGAGTGCTGTCTTAACTGCAATCGTGGTGGCTTTGGGTGGCAAAGCAAGTAGTACAAGCCGCGGAACTTCCTTAAAAACATTAATTAAAACTGGTAGCAGCTCTGCTACGGTGGAAATAACTCTTCGAAACACTGGAGAAGATAGTGTTAAACCCGAGGTCTATGGACCTAAGATTATTGTTGAGCGACGAATTTCTGCAGATGGTCAGTCTTTGTACAAAATCAAAAGCGCTGCTGGAAAAATAATATCAACAAAGAAGGAAGACTTGCTTAATATTTTGGACGAGATTAACTTACATGTGGATAATCCTTTGACATGTTTGAATCAAGAAATGAGCAAGAATTTTCTCCATTCCAAAAACGAGTCGGATAAATATAAGTTTTTTTTAAAGTCTACGCAGTTGGAACAAATGAGCAAGGATTATCGCTTCATTAAACAGCAACAAATAACAATATTGAGTGTGTTGAAGCAAAAAGAGGCAGCGATTCCAGATTTGAAGAAGGATGTTCTTGAAAAGGAGAGAAAGTTCAAGGATTTATCGAGTTTGCAAGAGCTTAAAGCAAAAGTTGACGTTTACAAACAGGAATTAGCATGGTCACATGTCGTTCAGCAAGAGTATGAAATGAAACCGATTAAACGCGATCTTGATAAAGAAAAAGGTCGGACCTCAAAATATGACGCAGTGCTGGAGAGATGCGAAAAAAGTGAATCCACTGCAAAAGCAAAATTCGAACGACTGCAAAAGTTGGTCAAAGAATACCAGCAACAAGTCCAAGCTAATGAACCTGATCGACAAAAAGCAAAGAAAATGTATGAAGAAACAAAAGTACGATTCAAAAGCATAGGGAATGAACTGGGCCGAGCTGTTCGGTCGAAAAACGAAGTGCTTAAGGACAAAAGGGATATGGAATCCAGGATACAAGAGCTTAAGAACTCGGCAAAGATTGATTTGGAAGGTGAAAAGCGTAAACGGGAAGAAAAGCGCGCTCAGATTGATGAGCGGATTCAGCAGTTGCATGCGCAGTTGAAGACTGTTACTCACGATATTGAGCAGTATGGGTACGCAGTGACAAGAAGCAAAGAGCAGATGTCAATGTTAAAAGGGGATGAAGCAAATCTTCAGCAGGATCATCGAAAGTTAAAACAAACAAGAAACAACCTAATTGCTGGGAAGAAGAATAAACTGCAGTTATTCGGACCAAAGATGCCGGAGTTTGTAAAGAAAATAGAGGAAGCGTTCATACAAAAACGATTCCGGCACAAACCAAGGGGACCCATTGGAAGCTGCGTTTCCTTAAAAGACCAATCGCTTGCTGTGCCTGTGGAGGCTGCTGTGAAGTCATATTTGCGTGCATTTGTGGTGGATAATCACAGTGATGAAAAGGTCCTTATTGGCCTTAGAAACTCCGTGTTTGCACCACATGAGCGAGCGGGTATCTCCATTTACACAATGAGGTTTTCGAACCAAGTCTACGACGTTTCAAACGGTCGTACCTTCCATCCCCGTTTTTCAACTGTTTTAGACCTACTGGTGATCAATGACCCCATAGTTGCAAATTGCCTCATTGATTTGGGTAATATAGAAACAATACTTGTGATACCAGAAGCTAAGGATGCACTGTCAACAATACAGCATGGCTCGCCACCACGAAATTGCTCGAAAGCGTACACAAAACTCGGTGATGAAGTCTTCGCTGAACGTTGGTACTCCAGCAAGGACTCCACTTCCCGTTTTCTCAAAGCAGATGTGGAAGCGGAGATAACAAAAAACGAAATAATATTAAGGAGCATTACAGATGAGTTGAATAAAAAGAAAAAGGCAATTTACGAGCTCCAGCAAGAGTGTGGGAGAAATGAGCACGAACAGAAGAATGGTTATCAGAGAAGAAATAAAATCAATGACAACTTAAAAAAGCTTAAAGTTGAGATGAGGAAGATTGATGCAGTGGAGGAACCACAACCTTTGGATGTCCGGGATCTTGAAGATGAGGTAAACAACTATACTCAGCAGTTGTCGTCGCTGGAAACTGTGATCAGTGAGCATACACAGCAGAGTCAACAACACAGTGTGGACATGAAAAAAGCCAAAGTCGAATGTGATGAAATCTCGAAGAAAATCAAGCAAATTGTGCAAAAAGCGGAAGAACTAACAGAGCAGATTAACGACGCCCTTGCAGACCTCGAAAAAGCAAAACGTGAAAAGAAACATTACTCAGAAGGGAAAACAAAGCATTTAGCAACAATCAAATCCTTGGAAACAAGTCTAGCAACCCAGCAGGCGAAGTTGGAAGAGGAAATAAAAAAAGCAACTATCGTCTGCGAAAATAGGATTGAAACGCGACGAACTCCGAACAACATTGAAAACGAGATTCGGCAGATTATTCGGAGGATTGATGCTGAGGAAAGCAAAAGAGGAGACCATGCCACCATCGTTCGAGAGTTCCATGAGGCCAAAGAACAGTTTATTGAAATCAAGCGTCACATAAAATGGTCGAAAAAGTTTCTCAGTGAAATTGATGGATATTTAGAAAAGAGGGTTGCGATGTTCCAGCAAAAACGATCTCTAATTTCCCTACGTTGCACTATGGATTTTAATGTGCTGCTGAACCAAAGAGGGTTCAAGGGCAAGATGGTGTTTAAGCATGAAGACCAAATGCTGTACATTTCTGTTAAGCCTCATGATAGTGCTTCGTCAAGTGATGACATCCGTTCCTTGTCCGGTGGGGAACGCTCCTTCTCAACTGTATGCTACATCTTAGCACTATGGCATGCTATTCAGTCACCTATAAGGTGCTTAGATGAGTTCGACGTGTTCATGGACATGGCCAATCGTCGTGTTGCAATGGATATGATGGTAGAAATGGCCCTTCTTCAGAAAAACAAACAATACATCTTTCTTACTCCCCATGATATTAGTGCCTTGCCAAAATCATCCAAAATCCATGTTTGGAAAATGGCAGATCCAGATAGAGCACAAGGCACCCTGCCGTTTGAAAAACTTTAAATATTTTTCTTGCTGCCCTGATGCCTTGCCCTTTACGTGCTCATAACTTCTAGAATAATCGTACAAATATTTTAAACCTAAATCCGAATCACTGTCACAATTTATACAAAACCCACTGAGTTAGTTTTTCCTTTCTGTGTTAGCAGCAAAATGCTGTAGGTTGACCTATTAAAGTCTTTTTTAATATTATTTTGTGAGTGTTTTACAATAAAAGCTAAGATGTAATGTTTATTGTTAAGAATTTAGTAACTGCTGTCACGGTGCTACTTTGATGTCGTAAGCTGTAATCCTTGTAATACTAAAAATAGTAAATTGAAATTAAGGACCTATACCTAAAAAATTAAAGCAGTACATTTTATACCCCAAGTATGTTTTTTCATTCCTATTTCCACCACTTCATCTGTTACTTTTCAGATTCATGTTATTAAGTAAACTGTGACTTAAAATGGGTAAGCAGAAAGGTCAAAGCAATCGAACAAAAGGAAACGCTCGACCTTCAAGCAGTATTACGGCTGCAAATGCCTTCGATGGGACCCAAGGTGTCGTTGGATTTGCATCTTTCTCTGGTGATCTAGGATACATTCCCATCCTTAAGTCGGTAGAAGATGATTCTGAAGGCTCAATTGATCCAGATTTCAGAGTTCCATTATGCAAGCTTTCTAAGCGTGATGTGACCACTAAACTCAAAGCTCTTGCAGAACTCATTGAATTATCTCAGAATAATGATTCGGATAAATCGGTCAGCATGCTTCCATACTGGCCTCGGATATACAATCGTTTGAGTGAAGATTCAGACCGGCGGGTCCGAGAAGCCTTGCAGCAAACCCACCATGCAATAGTAACCAAAGTTGGGAAGGAAATCGCCCCGTTTCTTAAAGGGCTTTTTGGGGCATGGTGGATTGCCACATGCGATGCCTACGCCCCTGTTGCATCTGCTGCATGGAATGCTTTTTCTGCAGCTTTTCCAACTCCAGCAAAACAGGGCAAAGTTCTTGTATTCTGTCATCAAGAAATACTGCATGCGGTGAAGTCTAACGTGTTCATGGCAGCAGTTCAGGGACAGAAAGAAGATGAAGAAAATGACATGGAAAGAATACTGGCTTCAAGTTTATCCGCATTGGCTGCTTTTATAACTACATTGGAATCTGTGAACTGTATGGATAAACTCGGCACTGAAAACTTTACTGACTTTTTAACCAAACCAAGATTCTGGAAGTTAGCCAGGCACAAGGCACCTGGTGTGTGCTCTGCCTTTTTCTCTGTAATAACTTCTTTCCTCTCTGGGTCGAATGCATTGCTGGGGGATTATTTGTCGCAAGTGTGCAAAGCTGTTTTGTCGCGTCTTAATGACTCTTCCTCCCTAGCATGCAGAGCTCAATGGGATGCGACCGAGAAACTAATGATCTCGTTTCCAAACTGGCATGAGCACATTGATCTTCGAAAAGTATTTCTTCCGTCTTTTTGGAGCGTAATCAAATCGGGTTTTAACGGAAATGCGAAAATAATTTGCCCCCACCTCCTACCAATCGTGGGTTGTTTTCCCGCATCATTATTCGCACTCCCAGTTTACCAAGAACTGTTCAACTGTCTGCAAACCGCATTGGATTCTAACACAGTGCAGTCCAGTGCCAGTGAAACACGTGCAGTTATCACAGCTACTGTGGAATGTGCACAACTTATCTTGCAGAAAAGCGTAGAAGTCTGTGACGATCCTAACTGGGAAGCGATTGATCTAATTCTGAAAGGACAACTTCTTCCAATTTTTGAGAAATCGATTCAATATCCAGACTCTAACAAATACCTTACTGCTCCACTACACCAACTAGTGGTAGGAACTCTAAGTACGTTGTCATACAAAGCAAATGATGAAACCAAGCAGCAGAAAAGCTACATTCGCATTTGTTGTATGATTTGGAAAGAAATAACAAGAATAGCAACGGAGCTCTTGAATCAATGTAAAACTAGGACTAACTCCTTACAGTGCATGATTAACTTTCTGTTTGCAGTCAAGCTGGCGAGCTGTGGTTCAAAACCATTTAAAGTTCAAGCTTCAATCAAATCGAAACCAGGAGTACGGTTCAGGGATGAAGCAGGAATTAACACCAAAGAGAATGACAAAGCTTCCAGCTCTAAAGTTACTAATGTTTACTTGTTCGAAACTTTGGAAATTTGTCTAAGAGATGTGGTTGCACATATCCTACAGTCTGAATTTAACCCAGAACAGGGACTTAGCTTCACATCACTTTTTCTGGAGAAATTCGCGTCATCTACTTTATTTGAACAAGTTTTCCATCTGTTGGCTGATATAGTTCCTGGTGACATTAATCAAGATTTATCGTATGAATGCTTGAGGCAGTATTTCCTGCCTTGCGTGAAAGACATTGTTTTCTCTATTCCGGAAACCCAGCATTATTCGGCAACACTGCTGTATACATGCTTGAAATGTTGTGGAAGTGATGCGGAAACTATTGCTCAAGAGATTTTTTCGGATCCAGAAATACACGGTGGCGTGCAATGTTGCATGCTGCTTGCAGTACATTTTTTGACAAATGATGACAACCCAACGTGGCTTAGAAATTGGCTTTCAAGTGAAACTGGAAACTTCTCGAAATTCCTTCTTGACATTGTAGAATCCGATGCTCATTTGAAGCTGGAAGAATCATGGAAATTACTCAATATGAGCATGACAGGTGATAAGGCAGTGGTACAATCAAAATCAGCATTGGACATACTGAAAAAACTTTATGAAACGGTAGAAACCACCGAAAAATCAAACTTTACCGTCACTGAAAAAGCTTCATTACTTACAACTGCGAGTATCATTTCTTACATTTCCGATTCAGGGTTTGTAACTGCAGCAGACGTCCTGCTTCGTTCAATGTTTAAAAAGTTGTTCAGTAGTGTGTTGTACAATCAACATGAAACTTCATTCGATATTTTCGTTCAACTTCTTCAAATGTTGGGCAGTTCGAGACATTTAAATGATGATCTGTTGCAACTTTCAAACAACTATTTCATCAGATGTGCTGATACTGTTTGTAAGGAAATTTTAGAAAAAAAGGAAACCGCTGAAGACAACTTACCTGCAAATATCGAAAAAGTATTAGATTTTCTTTCAGCAACTATTTCCCACCACGGTCCTGAGGTGATCAACAACTTTTATTCGCATCTGCTACCAAGTGAATCAACATGGCTTCAACATAGATCAGATATGTCTCTAAGGTCGTGGCTTCCAATTGAAGATATAATTGAAGGAAGAGTCATTTCGAGTACGTTTGAGAAAACTGAAATGGATTCCAACTATGTTAACCTTGTCCGAGTGTTTTCTGACCTGGCTTGCAGAATACTTCAAGGGTCCGATGACACCGCTGACCAAGAACAATTATTACAAATTGCATCAAAGCATGACAGTATGAAACAACTGTGTTTTGAGTTGTTGTTAGTGGATTCTCAACATCTATCAAGCAATAAATATATTGAACTATTAGATTGCTACAAAGAAAGTGCAGAGTGGTGTAAATACATGTTGTCTATTCTGGCCCAAAAATCATCTCAAGTAGGTGGTGGTTGGATTTGCTGTTTTTCAAAATTTTTAAGTAAAATCGATTTTTCTTGTAATTGGAAACAAATTACTTTGCTGAATGATATAGATTACGCAAATCAAACAATGACTGAAGCGTTTTGCTCAACATTAATTTCAGTTGTGAATAGTTGTGACATGCTTAGTGCAAAAAAATTGTTTGATTGGATTGTTTTAAAAACATTATCTTTTTCCGGCACTTTCGACACCATATTAGATGGTGGATATGTTTATGAATTTACTGCCCTTGTAAATATTTTCAGGCGGTTATTATTTTTGGGAAATTATGAAAATGTTTTAGCTGATACGTCTGAGCAAATTATCGAGCAACTTTTAATGTGCAAATCTTCGTTTAGCTCTGTATTTTTATTTGATGTCGCATTTAACAACAATTCCTTTCAACTTCTTTTCAATTCTTCTGTCGCTCATTTCATAAAGTTAGCAGTGGAGTGTAAACCGTCCGGCCGATCGTCAGAATTCTGGGAATTTTCACAATGTTCCTTGGTCTCGTGGCTTGAAAGCGCTTGCATGACATTTGAAGGAAAGGAATTTATCTCAGAGTTTCAATTCCATAACCAGCTCGCTCTTTTACATTCGGCAGCGTCACTTCTATCCGCACTGGATAAATATCTCACAGATTCGGCCACAATTGAAGATCCAACACTTCCAACCTCTTTAACAAGGGAATGGCACGAGTTCTTCCAGCCTGCGGCACACTCCACTCTTGTGACCATTTTCCTCCACCTTTCAAAAGACATCAGCGCATTCTCACCCGCTGTATACTCTCTTATCCAGCATTGCCTATGGAACATCCACCCAGACTCTATAACTTCTTGCTCATCAAGACTCCCAGTATATCTCACCCCTGATTCACAATTGTCTGATAAAATGCAGACTTTACTTCATCATTTGTGCCTTGCATTGGAACCGAATGGAAAATCGTACACCACACAAGCAATCGCTTATACCCTGCTCAGTAAAATATCTGGAAAAGTTTTCTTAAACGAAAATGGCGATTTACTCACTGCAGAATCAATAAGGCCACCAATTAAACTTGTGCGGAGTCTAAGTCAAGTCGCTGGGCCAACCAACCAATTCTGTGCGTTACTTGATGAAAATTTTTCACAAAGCATTCTCAATTTTCATGCTGAGAACCCTGACTCTGACTTGGAAAATCCATTATTACCAGAAATGTACCAGTCCAACACATTTGCATACTTATTAATGTGGAAAGTTCTACTTCATCTAATATGCAATGTCCCAGCTGATGCAAAGTCTGATTTCGTTTCAAAGTTAGAAGAAAATGGACTCTCAATATCAGAGAACCTTCTTCCAAAATTGCTTCAACTGATGCCATTGAACCCACATCGCAAAGACGACGCCCAAGTGATCAATATGTTTCAATCTGAGGTCGACTTTCGTACAAGCTTCGGTGAGAATGTTGCGGTTGTCCAGCATCTCGCTTGCTCTCTTTTCAAACAACTTCTCACCAACCTACCAGTATTAATACGGAGCTGGTATAACGGGCTCGGGAAAGTGGTCAGGGGACAGGTTGATGACTACACAACCAAACACATCAGTGGGATGATCAGCAGTGAAGAATTAAAATCGGTTTCAATTTCCAAGGATGAGAAAGATCTTCACGTGAGCGCTCGTACCGCGTCGCGAGAGATTTTAGCGACGTATCAGATCGTGGACGCTGAGTTTGAAATATCGATCCAACTTCCACCCAACTACCCGCTTTCCCCTGCGCAGGTGAACACGGTACGAAGGGTGGGTGTGGGGGCTGCTCAATGGAGGTACTGGATCCTTCAGATGACAATGTTATTGCAGCACCAGAACGGTAGAATTCTTGACGCGTTGTCCTTGTGGAAGAACAAGGTCGATAAGCGACTTGATGGCTTGGAGGAATGCATGATCTGCTTCTCTGTGGTGCACGGCTCCAACGCGCAGTCCCTGCCCAAACTACAATGCAGAACATGTCGCAAAAAGTACCACGCAGAGTGCTTGTACAAGTGGTTCGATACAAGTAACCAGTCCACCTGTCCACTCTGCAGAGCGCCCATGATGTTTCGATGACACTTCCATTCTTTCAGTTAATTTTGTGCCTTTTATCTTTTTCACTTTTCGGTGTTAAATTATTTATCTTGTGCCATTGTCACTTCAAACAGTTGTCATTATATCGGTACCGATATGTATATTTGTGTTATAATCGTAGTTCTACTCTTGTAATTTGTTTATTTATTAAACGAGGCTAGATGACTCGGAGTGCGTGAATTAAATGTGGTTTTGGAATAATTCAAAATAAAACTATTGGTATATGGGTTTCTATGTCTTGACTGGGTTTCCTATTAACACAGGATATTTCATTTGTACAGAATCAAAAAATTCATTCATAAAAAAGTCTTGCCAAAGCTACTTAATAGGCAGTCCATATACTAGTGGCTCGATACCAATTACTTTGGAAAATACACTGAATTAAGCCAGTGCCAAATGTTTCCTCGACCAGGCACTTATACCTGTTGCAATACCTCAACCCATATGTTGTGGGATTAAAATCCACGTTGTAGTTCAGCAAAACAACCAAGTAACCTCATAAGGTAATTAAACTACAGTGGAACCCCGCTTACCTGACCACCCATGGGACCGTCATCAAGCGGTCGCGTTAGCGGGGTGGTCGTAGTGAATTTTGATTTGCAGCAAGTTGTCGTCAAATGCAGCTTAACACGTCTGCATTTTTACTAAATTTTCCCCCAATGCCATTATTTTTATCAGATACTGCAGAATGAATTGATTACTAAAGTTTATCTTGTAGGATTCAGTTCTGTTGGCGACATTTTTTTTTGTGTGCACTCATTTATTCTTATTGTTTTGATCATATAAGAAATTTAACCTTGTTATTTTGGTGACAAAGGCAAATTATTTAGCACATGTGGTCACTTAAGCGGAGTCAAATTTGAATTTTAAACCAAAATATGGCGGTCCTGGTCTGGAAACCGGGGTGGTCGCGTTATTGAAACAGAATGCAATGCATTACTATAGTAAATTATTCGGGACCGCACTAAAGTGGTCGTGATAGTGAGGTGGTCGTGATATCGAGGTGGTCTCCAAGCGGGGTTCCACTGTTTGTGGTACTTCGTCCTAGGTCATAGATACATCAAATCCATGTGTTTAGGTAACCAATGTGGCACTGATGTAATCTATAACTGCGCCATACATCTGCTTATCTACTTTATCAAGCAGTGTCGTACCTATCATTACCAATCGAATGTTAGAACTTTCACTCACTTTCTAATCCAGAAATAACAAAACTACTGGTTTCTAGAATAAAAGCTGTAGTTTGTAATAATAACGTCTTGATTTTGAAGGCTCGGATATTGACTAAACAACGCGGGAAAACTACAGGGAGGGAAACTGCACACTAAAATGAAGATTATAACAAGGGTTTTAAACATGGGGTTGTTTGTTGGGTTAGTTGTGGGGTTGAGATTTGGGTTTAGTGCAGGTTTAAAATTAATTTCCACAGTTTTAGTGAGCAGTTTCCCTCCTTCCCACTTTCCCTCCTTTTAGTGTTGCCCATAACCCGCCTCCTTTAGCGCTACCTGTGCTATTGTAACAAAACAAACGATGATAGATTTCAATTTTTTATTTAACCTCGACACATTCGCTTATTTGGTGGCCAAGCGTCGATCTCTTTCCTCGGCTATGGTGAGTTTGATTCCTTTGCCCCTTGGAAGTGAAACCATCGGTTTGTTTGCCTGTGGGAAATATGAATGGGAGTTTTATATACCATCGGATAGGTTATAATATTTTATTTGCATTGGTATAAGATCGTCAAGATATTCAGTGGGAATTTATAAATTTTTAAAAAAATTACCGGTTGTTTAATATAGTGAAATCCTTAACATTAGAATAGTTGCAGTAGTTTTTTAGATGTTTACTGTAGGAATTTATATTTAAATATAAAATAAATAAAAGTGGAATAACGACTAAACAAAATACAGCAGGATTAGGCTACAGTTCCAAAAGTTTAAGGTTTTTAGGATGGTAGTTCATTATTGTTTCAATTACTGTGGTTGTTTTTGTTGTCAAAACTTTTCGATTCTTTTTTAATCTAAATATTTAATAAAACATCTTAAGCAATCAAATTCTGCTTTCAGGGTGGGAATAATAAGTAGAACAGTTTAATAGAAAATTCATGTTAAGATAAGATTTGCGCAGGGTAATAAACAAAGTTTGTTAAAAAAAGCAATCAGAATAAACTGTTACAAAAAATTAAAACCAGATAAAAGTGTGAGGATGCCATAAACCAGTCGTGGGCAACTTCTCTAGTGTTCAAGTATGTGGGAAAAAAGGGTTCTTGGTGGACCGGATTATTACATGAATTGTAATCATTATCCTAATTACAGGTATGGTTAGATACAGTCTGCGGGCCGGTCAAAATTCCGTAATGGGCTGGACCTGGCCTGCGTGCCATATGTTGCCCATGGCTGCCATTAAACAAGCTCAAAGGTGAGAAAACCCGATAAAAGCTACCTGTCCAATGATGAATACGTTGGATAGACGAGTGGCAAAGGTATGTCCGAGAGCATCTTTCACGTGGATGATATCGAACGACCCTGGATGACGTTCTCTGTGCATCACTGTGCCAACTCTTCCCAAGTTGTGGCCTCCAGTTATCATGCACATGTTGCCTGAATAGAGGACAAATCTAGTTTTAAAAAATCATTTTCACATTAAAATGTAGTTTTTTCATAAAATTTTAAAACTAAGATTATAAAAAATCATTTAATTGGTCAGAGCACAATTTTTTTATAAGATATGAATTTCCGGCAACTAATTATAATTGAAGTCCTGATCAGGTTTTATTTTGTTTTTTTATCAGGTTTTCTCTTTTGAGCAGTTGTACAAAATACAAAATGCCTTAAACGGTGGACATCGCAACGCATTTCAATCAAAACCACATTATTTATAATTTAATTTAATAATTGTGTGGATTAAATTGCAATGAAACCTCATGTAAACAAATTACTAGCAACTGGACTTAAAGATTGTCACAATTGAAATCATCTATCTAATGAAGGACCAATATAGATTAAAATAGGCATCCAATCATTAGATTTTTTTGTCACTGCAATTAAAAATGCATTATTACAATCTAAAACACTTTGATACGAATGATGTAATAACACACCAATAGTATCACATCATTTGGTATATCAATTATGAAAAGCACAATAGTAATTTTATGAATCTGATTCTTAAAAAATATCATTATCTGAAGTGTATTATTTTTTCGTTGTGAAGTTTTGTCATTTTTTTACTATTGTATGTCAATTTTATTATTAACACTTAAAACTGTTTTATTTACAAAGTATCATTTACTTTGTAATTTAACATATATTATAGGAAACAAACACCCACCACTGTCAAGGTGAACGAAGCCAGTGATTTTCCCGCTCGCGATATCAACCACCACGGTATCGTGGACCTTGATATCGGGGTTGGGGTATCGGATCGTACGTGCATCGTGGGTCACCAGGAAGGGAATCCCCTTGGGTGCAGTTGCCAACTTCTTCACTTTGCAAAGCTTGTACTGTGGGATGGTGGGGTTGGGGATATGATATTCATGTTTATCTCCGTGAATGGGAAAACCAAGGGGGTTATCACACGGGCAATCGTCAGATCACCTCGCGCCCACGGTCGGGTTAGCAGAGCTATTGCAGTGTGCTGTGTATGATTCACATGTTCCTTTAATTTGGTAGAACCCATTAATACGTTGGGTTCAGGCAATGTCCGTTGAGTGCCTTGTCCAATGACAAAGCCGACTAGCAAGCCACCAGTTCAGAACCCGAAACCTTTTGCCTAAAGCTTCGCACCAAACCATCACACCAACCGGTTGGAAAGTTGCATGAAATAATGAATATCACTGAAGATGTACACACAACCCCTATTTGAAACTTTTAAAAATGTATTGCCTGGTACTTATTTACAAAGCTGTGATATTGTGCATGTATTGCGAGCCAAAGAATTGCTAATACAGAAAAACAAACTTTCGGTTAAACAAGACACATATATAGAAAATAGCGTATTTTTCATCCATGAAGCAAGCTGTGTGTATAGTTGATATTGGTAATGGTTAAATTATTAGCATAAAAAGAGTTAACCAGTTGAAGACATCGTAGTAATTTTATATTATGTGTTTCTAAAAACATCCATAATAATCAATTAATGCAGACATGCTATAAGTTAGTGGAAATAGTCTCACCTTTGCCTCATCTGCAGTGATTCTGTGAACCGCAAATCGACCTTTGACATCGTAGATCAACCTGAAGTTCTCAGCAGTCTTATCAAGTGTGATCACATCTGAATATATTTTAAAACAATGAAAATATGCCAAAAGGGCTCCAAAAAATTCAAACCTTTATATTAAGTGGTGCAAAAGTAATATATTATGTATGGTTAACTATACTGAGCACTTAAATTAACCAAAGCTGTCCCAAGGTAAAAAATTGTCGCAATGAATACAATTGCAAAATCCTACCAGATTAAACTTCAATATGCTATAAATAGGCTCACAGAAGATCACACTCGTGATATCCCTACTGATGGAGATTACTGATTTAGGGTGCATTTTTTGACACTTTTTAATGTGCATAGTTAAGAAAAATCTCTTAGCTGCACTTGCTATGCTTTTTAAATGGTCCCTTCTGGTATTAAAAATAACGAACTTCCAAAAAAATGTAGCTAAACATTTACATAAAAATTAGTGAATTTAAAGTACTTTTTACAACTCTTTGCAGGGGTAGTTTAAAAAAAACTCAATTGCACTTGCTATGCCTTCTATGCTGCTAAAATCCCATAGATTACTGATTAAGAGTACATTTTCAAACATGTTTGGGTGTTTGTTGCTTTGAAGACCAGATCCTTGTGGTAAAAATACCAAATGTCTGGGTAAACTGTAATAAGCGGTACCTCTAAATACTACAGGACCGCTTAGATCGCATGGAGCGCTTACTATACTTCATAATTACAAAAGCAGTGATATTAATGTTAGGGTTGGGGTTAAAGTTAGGTTTGGGGTTGAGATTAGTGTTTGGGATAGGGTTAGAATTACTTTCAATAGCAATCCGAGTGGTCCAAGCGGTCCTGTAGTTTTTAGAGGCACCCGTAATAAAAACTTGAAAATAGCAAATACTTGCCCATGAAGCCAGCCGGGTAGGTTGTATCGGTTCGTACCTTCCCATCAACCTTCACCAGACGTTGCATGAGAATCCGCTTGGTTTCATCGAACGTCAGGGCATAATGCAGACGGTTACGTAGGAAAATGCACAGAGGAAGACATTCCCTCAATTTGTGGGGACCAGTGGATGGTCTGGGGGCCTGGAATGGAGGAAAAAACATTAATTACCCATAATGTGAGAGTACATTCAAAGTAGCAATATAGTGAGAGTACATTCAAAGTATTTTTTAGTTTTCATACACAAATTTCCTCTTTTTAGTGTTATCCTAAGATAAGTTT
>CH002454.1:213881-226147 GCA_000149265.1 Ciona savignyi | reverse complement strand
TAACGCATGGGCAATCGTCAGATCACCTCGCACCCATCGTCGGGTTACCGGAGCTATTGCAGTGTGTTGTGTATGTCTAAGAAGGTCCTTTAATATAGCGAAACCCTTGAAACCACTGGGTTCAGGCAATGTCTATTAAGTGCTTTGCCTAATGATACAACCGACTAGCTAGTACCCAGTTTCAAATAATCTACAACCCTTCGGTTGAAAGGTGACACACTAACCCACCAAATAAATCAGTCGTCCAACTTTGAATTTTATTGATAACTAATTTTGCTTGAAGCAATTTTTCAAGGCAAAAATCAATACTGATTGGGCACGGTATGAATATTGGTGATTTATCTTACTATCTCATAGTTTAAAATTGGTTACCAATTTAGCGGTACTAATAGCATTACTGGAAAACTTTAGATTTTTATGCAGTTACAAAAGATCTCTCAAACATGGTCTATGTAACATATTTATTTCCCAGCAGTGTATATAATGTTTAATTATCCATTCTTTTTAATTTATTGGAATTGATGTATTTGGATCCTTTATTACAATAGAGTTCGACTGAAAATATGTAAACAACAGTTGAATACCTGAGAGGCATAGCATGTTACTTTGTCCACACTTAACACACTATTCGATGGCAACGGAGCGCCATTAACATTAACAGGGCCGTGTTGTAAATTATTCGAAATGGCATTGGCAATGTGGTAGTGGTTGTTGTAAGTCTGGAAATCTGACTCAGACAACTTGGAATAACCACCGACCATCCCACCAAACCCTTCACTGAGGTGAAACAACACAAAAAGCAACAGGATTGCTGCCTTCATGGAACACATTTTATATAAAATTAGCAGAAATCTAAAAAGAAAACAAAATTATTATCTAAAGCAGACCAAAATTATTATCTAAAGCAGACCAACAATTAAACAGTAAAGGTAGGGACTAGAATGCGAATTTTTGTTTCAGAGCTTGTACGTAGATTGGGTAAAATGCAGATTTTTTTAATGACCACTGAAAAACTGTGGATCCAAAACAGGTGATACACGAACCATCCAAATATTAGTCATACAATCAAACATATTTATTTGTTAAAAGAAAATAATTAAACAATACTAAAATAAATTATTTTAAAGTTTAACTATGGGTACCGTTACACAATAAACAGCAACAAAATTTCAGGTATTGTCAACGCTTAATGATACGATAAATAAAGTATACTAATCGAAAATAGATCTCACGTAAACTCTAAAACCTTTTTCTGTTGTTGTTTACACGCATCACGGGTTCTTGCTCAGCTGCGACAACAAGTGACGATTCTTTTTTTGCCAGTAAGGATTTATGTTTTATTTCCGTATATGGGAAAACTGCTAGTCGAGTTATCAGACCGGCAATTATCTGATTACCTCGCGAACACATGCCTTACGCCCAAATGTCGAGTTACTGAGCTATTCAAGGATTTTGTATATAATTAAGTAGTTTAATTTATTTAGTTCAAACCATAATATCATTGTATGATTGTATAAAAGATAGTATTTTGTACGGTCGTGTGGCCGAATGGTTAACGCGACCGATACATATACCGACTCTTAAACAAAAACGGTCCTGGCGACGATCCCATGGTTTCGAAACTTGGCTCTGTAAAAAAAGAAGATCCCGCCAACCGTCGGGTTACCGGAACTATTGCGGTGTCTCGTATATGATTTACACGTTTCTTCAATTTGGTAGAACTCATTAATGCGCAGGGTTTAAGCAATGTCGTAAATGACCTTGCCCAAGGACACAACTGACTAGCTAGCGACAAGTTTCGAACCAGCAACCCTTTGACTGAAAGGAGACGCACTTAACCACTAGACTACTCTGTCGGACATGTACTGTGAAGGTTTTAATAGATAATATACAATTTGATAATATTAAAACACACTCGAAAATTATTACAGGCCTTAACTTCTCAACTACCGGGGAAATAAATGAACATAGAAACCTATTTTGTATGATTTTTGTAACAAACTCGTGCAAACTTGCATAAGGGAAATCCCCTGTTCTGTATTTTTTTACATGTTACACATTTATAAGCGATTATTCATGTTTAAAGAATTAGTATATTATTGTGTAAAAGTATTAGAAATTTAATTCGGGCCGCCTATCTTTAACAGTTTGGTACAATTGTAGTTAAGGGTGCTTTGCCAATAATAATTTTAGACCTTATTTCAGTAATGCACGTTTGACCTTTGATATAATTTTTTTATCCTGCATGGCCATTTAATATTTCAGACATCTTATGGTTCTTATTTACGCTTTGGTACATTTTTTACGTATTTTACCTTTTTGCATTTGAAGATCATCTTTACTTCTCATATCATTTGAAAAGATGTGGAAATTACAATTGAATGGCGAAACAATTGAATCTACTGTTAACTTAATACTAAATCGCTAAAAAAGCCCAAAATCGGTTGTGCCACAAATTTATCCTCCCGTGCAACTATTTTATGGGTAAATTGATGTTTATGTTTAAAACGTAACGCTGGGTCAACACACACGCTCACAAGCCGGCGCACAGTTGGTTTGTTTCTCATATAAACTGGCTCCCGAGCGTACGCTTAATATAAAGAAACAATCACCTGTCCGCCAGTTCGCGAGCGTTTGTGAAATTACCCAAGTGTGCAAAGACACAGGGAAATAAAACTCGAGTGTGCAGCTGACATACTTTCCATACTGGCTTGAACCCTAACCCGCAAGAGATCCTGTAGTAATTAAAGTCACTGAATCATTTTGGTTTCTAAATTATTCGTAAAAAATTATTTCTTTTTTACGTACCTCTTATTTAATTTTTTAGGTAATAGCTTTCTAATTTTCTTATATTGGTGCTTAAAAATCCAACAATAAATTAAATTGCTACACTGCCATTCTTTAGGGCTATACTGAATTACTTAACATGTGAAAATTGTGTTACAGACAAGCCTAGACTAGCAGGATGTCCTTAATTAAACATTTTGCCCGTGGTTTGCTTTCTTCCCAAATGCGAAACTCTGTTTTGCCGATAGTTGGGAAACGACTTTACACAAACTACGACCATGAAATAGAGGATTCATTTGAATCAGCAGACGAACCACAAAACCTTATTCAATCTGTCAACAAAGCGACTCTTGTAGGTCAACTAAAGTACGACCCGTATACAATAAATGCCGACGGAAAACTAATCGGTTACAACTTAGTTGTAGAAACTAAGTCTTTAATGAAAACTGAGGACCAAGTACCTTATACAAAGAACGTGTACCATTCTGTCAGCTGTTTCAACAAACGCTTTTTCCCGATATTAAATAACATACAAGTTGATGATTGGGTTATGGTGGACGGGTACATGGCTTACTATGCCAAAGAGATTCATGGTGAACATATCTATAAGATGACTGTACGTGCTACCAATTTAGTGCCAATTAAAAATCCTATTTAAAGCAGCATAACAAAATTAATTTGATGCTGCCTGTTTAAAGTTAAGTTCTTGAAAGAAACAAAGTCTTTTATTTGTGCATTTATGGTTCTTTTTTAACAAAATATCATCCTGTACCTGTATTTTATGTGAATTGTGACACCTCATATCATACTTATTACGGCAGGTTTTATTTTTCATGAATATAAAAGCAAGTAAAGTGATTTCGATATTTATAACTATCTGAATACACAATGCACGCATGATAAAATGAAAACTTTCTTATTTAAAATATCAAAGTGCACAGCAATGAGAAGGCCAATAATGATTAAACCACAAACATTATTTGAATAATTACCTAGCTGCCAATCCAAATTTTGAACTTTACATGTTAAATTCCTTTACAGATTTAGGTATTTGTGATGGCATTAATTATCAAACATTTATCCCGTGGTCTGATTTTCTCCCAATTTCGACATTCCACCGCATTTTCGTTGGTTGGGAAGCGGAATTACACAAACTACGACCATGAAATGGAAGAATCTGAAGCCTCACCAGAAGAACAGCAAAACCTTCTGCAATACGTCAACAAAGTCACGCTTGTTGGAAAAATCACGAACGACCCAATACCTTTGAAAAGGGACGAACACACTTTCGGTTACAATTTTGTTGTTCAGACGCAGTTTAAATTGAAAACTGAGGACCAAGTTCCGTATACAAAAAATGTGCGCCATTCTGTCAGCTGTTTTAACCAACGTATTTTACCGATACTATCTGAATTGAGGCCTAATGACTGGGTTATGGTAGATGGGCATATGGCTTACTATGCCAAAGTAGTAAATGGGGAACGTGTCTATAAAACGACCGTACGGACCAATAATGTAGCACCAATTAAAAAAGTCTAAATGGATCTTGTTTTTGTATTAAATAACTACAAAAATAATGGACTTAGGCATATGTATAATATAAATTTAATAAACAACACAATACCTTTTGTTGCAGCATTTGTGATTTCTTTTTAAAAAATATCGTCCTTTTCTGTACCGGTATTTTATGTGGATTGTAAAATTTTAAATTTACTCGAACGTAATTTATGTTTTCTAATGCTAACGATAATTGTTTTTGCAGGTCTGGATTTATAGTTTTATTTAATAACTGAGTAGATAACTCTTGCCGATTGTGCAGTCAATACTGAGGGGTCATGTCTCGTTTGATTGTCAAAAATCTCCCCAGTAAAATAAACGAGAAGAAACTGAAAAATGAATTTGAGATGTATGGCACCATCACTGATATAAAGCTGATGTACAGTAAAAGTGGGAAATTTCGACGTTTTGCGTTTGTTGGGTATCAGCTTTCCGAAGATGCTGACAAAGCAAAATCGAAGCTCGACAAAAGTCTGCTTTTGAATCAGCAAATATCAGTTGAAACATGCAATGATTTTGGGGTAGATCAGAAAATAAAAGAACATTATTTGGATTTCAACAAAAATCAACTTTCTGATCAAGTTAAAAAGACGAAAAAAACGAAACCTTCGGATTCAGATTTCCTAAAATCAAAGCAAAACAACGCACTGGAGGATGATGATAATGATGGGTCAGATGGGGATTCCCCAACCAACAAGGAGGCAAAAAATCAGTTTGTGGTCAAAATGAGGGGTTGTCCTTTCAATACCAATGAGAAACAGGTGAAAGAATTTTTTTTCCCTGTGAAACCGACGCAAATAAACATGCAGAAGACAGAACATGGCAGTAGAACTGGTTTTGTTTTCTGTCAATTTGCGTCCGAGGCGGATAGGGAGTCGGCAATGCAGCACAACGGCGATTACATCAAAGGACGTTACATCGAGCTGTTTAAACACTTCACAAAAAATCGGGAGAGAGATACGCCGTACTATGAAAAAGCATGGATGAAGAAGGTCGCTGAAGGACATAAAGATTGTGAAATTGAAGAAATTTCAGAATCGGGGAGAATATATGTCCGTAACTTGGCCTACACGGCTACTGAGAGTGATTTAGAAAAGTTATTTGAGACGCATGGACCTCTATCTGAGGTTAGTATTCCATTGGACAGTTTGACTAAAAAAAGCGTTGGTTTTGGGTTTGTAACATACATGATACCGGAGCATGCGTTAAAAGCTTTTAATTTGTTGGACGGTACTGTCTTTCAAGGCCGTATGATACACATTCTTCCCGCAAAAGGAAAAGTTAACAACCAGAATTCGTCGTCGGGCGATAATAATTCTGATTATAAAAAAGGGAAGCAAGATTCATTGAAACTTTCAAGTCAAAACACTCACAATTGGAACACGCTATTTATGGGCACAGATGCTGTGGTTGACGCCTTGGCTGAAAAATATAACGGGGATAAAAGTGAAATTTTAAACTCCACCGACAAGCACAGTGCGGCGGTGCGTGTAGCGCTTGGTGAAACTCTGTTGGTGCAAGAAACTCGGGAATTTTTAAGCAACAACGGTGTTTCTCTCGACGCCTTTTCACAGCCGAGTGCAGAGAGGAGTAAAAGTGTGATCATCGCCAAGAACTTGCCTGTTGGCTCTACGTGCTCGGAGCTGCGGGAAATGTTTGAAAAGTACGCTGAGCTGGGAAGGGTTCTCCTTGCTCCTGCTGGCGTGACAGCCATCATTGAATGCCTGCAGCCCGGCGAGGCGAAAACCGCGTTCACGAAACTCGCGTATAGAAAATTTCATCACTCCCCATTGTACTTGGAGTGGGCGCCCATCGGTGCTTTTACAACGACATTTAAGGACTTTAATAAAAAGGAAGACAGTCCAGCTGCAGAAGATGATGCCAATATTTCAAGTGAAAAAGAAGATTCATCTGCAGAAAATGAGGAATTGGAAGAAGACGTAACAATTTTTGTGAAAAACCTAAATTTTGCAACAGTTGAAGATGATTTAAACAAACATTTTGCAAAATGTGGGGCACTAAAGTCTTGTTTGATTAGCAGAAAAAAAACTCATAAGAGTAATGCATTGTTATCCATGGGTTATGGTTTTGTGTGTTTCAAAAAGAAAGCAGATGGACAGAATGCTTTAAAAACTATGCAGGGTTCAATATTAGATGGGCACAAGTTGGAATTAAAATTGTCCGAACGAAAAACTCGTCCAAACGTCGGTAAAAAACGAAATTTCCAAGTTGAGAAAAAACAACCTTCGACGAAAATTTTGGTCCGAAATGTCCCATTTCAGGCGAATTCAACCGAAATTACGAGTTTGTTTAAGTCTTTCGGTCAACTGAAATCGGTCCGAATGCCTAAGAAACTGGGAAGTGTTTCAACGCAGTCTGGGAGTCATCGGGGATTCGGTTTCGTCGATTTTGTCGCCAAACAGGACGCTAAAAAGGCGTTTGAAGCGCTGTGTCACTCGACGCATTTATATGGTCGCCGGTTGGTCCTGGAATGGGCTGATGTGGATGAAGAGTCTGTGGAAGGTCTTAGGAAGAAAACTGCTGACCATTTTCACGAACAAACCAAACGCAGAAAGGGAAAGGAAGAATTTGAGAACGCGCTTAACACTCATACTGATGACGATTAACAATTTATCAAAACAATAAATTTGATTTTGAATAATTTTATCATGTCGTGTTTTTTTTGCAAATCTTTTAAACCCTCTTTCCAATGAGAAGTCTAGATTCTTCTACTTGTTTAAGCAACAGTTAATAATTAACAGAGAACCCGATAAAGTGCTGCATAAGTTAATATTGCGTATCAATATATTGCAGAAGCTGTATTAGAGCCTGCTTTGTCGTATTAAAAACGATTTAGTTAACAGTTTATTTTTCACACCGGTATATACAATTATTTGAAAGGGTGCAATTTTTGGGCAGATATTAAGATTATGGTCTGTTCTGCTGGTAAACTTGGTTGAAAAATTAAAATGTCACCAAGAAAGATGAAGTTACCATCAAGATTGCCTCTTCTGCTGGTGGGCGATTCTGTGCTTATGCCTGGCTCATCTAAGAGGATTCAAGGTACCTTTGCACCTTGAATTTAGTATAGAAAATTCATGTTTATCCCCGTGAATGGGAGAACCAAGGGGGTTAACACACGGGCAATCGTCAGATCACCTCGTGCCCATCGTCGGGTTACTGGAGCTATTGCAGTGTGTTATATATGATTCTGATTTTTATTCAATTTAGTAGAACCCATTAATCCGCTGGGTTCGGGCAATTTCCGTTAAGTGCCTTGCCCAAGAACACAACCGACTAGCTAGCGACCAGTTTCGAACCAGCAACCCTAAGATTCATATGCAATCCATACCTGCCCACACAGTGTCGACACCACGAAACATGAAGTTGGTAAAGGAGTATTTGCTGCAAAGCACTTCACTGGGATCCACAATAATTGGGGTAATCCCCGACACCAAGGACCCACTTTCTCCAGGTATGCACATCATCAAAGGAGGAAAAACTCTCACTAAAATCTTTTAAGTAAAATTTCATTTTTGATTTTTTTCCACTGTGGCCCACATTTTCCGGGCCACCCCTTCTCCTAAAGATGACTCCCCCATTGCACGGGTCGCTTTACCGCACACTTTTCTTCGAGGCTTAGTGCAATTTTTTAAAAACATTTATTTTTATTTAGTTTTTTTATGTCGGTTTAGCGGCCACGCCTAATTATACCGAAATTTGATAATTGATTGGTTTTTAGACGTGTTCTAACGACTGTCGTTTTGCCATTTTTTCCCATTTTCCTAATTTTTATCCAAGGTCCTGCTTTGTGTTTTCATCGTGGAAACAAAAAATAAAGTAAAATAAAACTACAAAAAACTGATTCTAACACTTCCCCAAGCAATAATCTCAACCACAAAACTAAAGCGAAATTTATCTAACACTTACTGCGCTTATCTTTATTTTAGTTTGCAGTTTTTATCTTTCCTCTTTCAGTTTTAACCCCTAGGTATTTCTAGAAATATGATCTCAGTGATTCAAAGATTATTACATTGTTTCTTTCATTGTATTTTTTTTAAATGCTTTTTGTACTGTCCAATGAAACATAGAAATATTCTTCCTTATGTACAAAATGTAATTTCCGTACACTGTATAATTCTTACATCATATTTGTTGTTGGACAAAAGTGTACATGCAGCAATTTACAATTGACTTTTTGCCTAATTTAGACTTTTTTTAAAAACAAGTCAATCAAATAATGTTTTTAATTTTTTTTAAGTTTTTGGCCTTGCATCTTTGCATTGAAGTGTAAGTGTCAACCTACCACATCTACCATCATTTACCAGCCATGGAAGTATCTTGTCCTACTCCCATGGCCTCTATTTTTTTGGGGGGTGGGTGGGGTTAGCGGCCACGTCTAATTATACTGAAATTTAATAATTTATTGCTTTTTTAGACATGTTCTAACGACTGTCATTTTTCCGTTTTTTCTGTATTCCATATTTTTTCAATAGTCCTGCTTCATGTTTTCATCGTGGAAACAAAAAATAAACTGAACTATTTCAGGTGACGTTCCCGAAGATATCCACCGGACTGGGACAGCTGCAATAGTGGTGCAGGTCACCGGCACGAACTGGCCGAAACCGCATTACACGATGCTGACACATGGCTTGTGCAGATTCAATGTGGACCAGATAATCAGGGACACACCATACATAACTGCTAAGGTGGGGGACAACTTATAACTTTGTGTTTTTCCAAAATAATTACTGGTCAGGGGTCGTGGTGCCAATTCACAAAAACTTCTACAGCCGGATTATCGGTGGTTGTACAAATGTCAAAAGCAGTATTTCTTATAAAAGCCGATAGCTTAAACAACTATACGTTGGGTAACTCATGGGTTTATCAAAAGCAGTATGTGGTGGTGAAATGGTTAGTGAGAATGATATACATATCAATTGTGTTCAAAAGACAATGTTAGCGACAAGCACATTATGGGTTCAAGCCTGGTAAAAAAAGTCAGTATCTGCACCAAATGCCAGGATTTTTATAGCTTCAACAACTCAACTGTGGGCACAAGTTATCTGGCGACAGTCAGTCAACATAGATCCCTTAACCATAAGTAATTCAACCTTTTGTTTACATGGATTTTAATCAATATGGAGCATAGAAAGCTAAGTAAAAAATGTCGTTAATATTTATAAGTTTAAACAATTTAGTTTTGTACATATTTAATCAAATTGTAGAAGTTTTCAAGACAGATCTCCAAAACTCCCTTCAATCCTTTCTGTGCAATAAACTATAAACATTATTCAGGTGACCCAAGTTGGGAAGTGGCCTTCGGAGCCAGACGACACACGCGAGCCGGATGACACGGTCACAGAACTCGCCTTGCAGCTTCGTAAAGACGCATTGGAGCTTGTCGCGGCGCTTGACATGTCGGTGCCGGTTGTCGCTCGATTGCGACAACTCCTTGACAGACTGCCAGACCACTCGTTGCCCGACGTGCTTGCCGCCATTGTCCGTTCGTCCACTGAGGAAAAACTTAAGGTGAAGAAAGGTTTATTCATCTTACCCAATCGGTTATTCTTGCGGTGTAGTGTAAAGCGTTTTAGCCGAAATGTTGCAGGTTCTAAACTGTTCGCTAGCTGGTTGGTTGTTTCCTTGGGCGGAAATTGTTTCAACTTGTGAAAACCCCCTTGGTTTTCCCATTTACGAGGATAAACATTAGTGCTGTGCCGATCAGGTTTGATCATTAAAATCCTTGCCGATCCGATCGCGATCTGGATCGCGTCCAAAAAACGCTTATTTTATGACGCGAAAATGCAAACTATAAGAGAAATATAGTTCAACTTTACAGCAATCAAGCGATTTAACAGTTATGTACACTACTTAACTGTACAAATCAAGCTTAACCTAAAGTTTAACTTAAACATACAAAATTTTGAATATTAATTCGGTTTGTGGTAAAACGTAAATATATATATTATTATAATCGATATATAGCGTATTGCGTATATATTTGGTCGCAGCTTTGCTGTGATTATACAGGGGCGATTGCGTTTTAATATCATATGCTCCAATGAAACGACAAATTAGAAAAACAACCAGACGCTTCAGGTAGTTAAAGCTATATTCCAAGTAAAAGTTTTATATTCGGTAGCGAGTGTTCTAATGACAAATTAAAAAGCTAATCCGTTACTTTGACTTTATTTATCAAGCAATCTTCGGCCAAGCGTGTACTTATGTTTCTTTAGTATAAACAGTCTGTAATCAATTAAAAATATAAATCGAAAAATGCGTTAAAACTTATTTTACGCATTTCACACAGTTAAAATTTTCAGGTTTAAAAATGTAACAATTTATTGTTGTTTGCATGATTTAGTTTTAAAGAATGACTAATTAGATCACCGCTACGGTAATGCCTTGTTGAATCTATTCCCGCCCTAACTAACTTGATTTTTTAAACTACTTTTTAGTTACACCTATAATTGCGGAGATCATTTAATTTCCCATACGCGCACATACACCTTTGGATATAACATCTATTTCGCCCTTTATTTCACGCGAGTAACGAAAGTCGAATGTTTTACGTCGCCACGATTAAATTATTTTATAACTCGGTTCTTTGTCTGCAAACCAGACGGTTATAACCTAACCGAAAGCCAAAGGTTTTTGTTAGTATTGGGTGCGCTATATTCATATACACAAGCTTAGTATAGAGGCGTACAACAATCACTGGCGGCTATATTATCTTATTTTGTAAATAGGGCTTTAAAAGTAACTCTATAACACTAGCGCATGTAATACGCGTAGTGCGTTTCTCCTTTCCGAAAGCGCATCTATCGTGCGAAGACGTCCGAACATTTTTTAAAGCGAGAGCTCGAAAAACAACTTGCATTATCGCATCGCGGTTTGTGCCAATAGAAGATACAATACCATAAATGTCAATTGTGGTCTAAAGTCAACACGAGAAGTTTATACAATTTATTCACTAATTTTTTTTTGGTTGGTGTTTTACTCGGTTTGCACGCATTTAACGTTCGCGATTTTTACCGCCATGATTGCGATCGCTTTTTTCTTCAAGATAACCAAAATATCGCGATCGCTTCGCGATCGGCACAGCACTAATAAACATAAATATCCTATCCTAACACAACAGGCGTCAACAGGTCATAACGCTAGGGGTGCAAAATTTGCATCATCACATTAAAGTATGAATGTTTTTGGGGTATGACATAAATACCTGTGCTCCCTGCCTTTTTAAAAGAATTGTTGCACTGTTAAAAGATTATCAATGTTTTTTTGCTGTTTTCTGCATCTGCAACTTTAACCCGAGTTTTTTTGCGAGTTCATCATATTATTGTATCTGATTTTGAGCACATGGCAGTCAGAACAGACAAGTTTTATGAATTTCAGTCCGTTTATTTTATCTTCATGGGTATGGTGTAATACACTCTGATCACTAAACCAAATAATTACAAAATTTTCTCAAAGCTACGAATTAGTTTTTTCAACCCATGTTTATTCCCAGGATAGGCAAATTGTATAGTGGAAATGTCTGAAAATGGTTAAGTTATCTAAACCTACCATTTAGTTGAGGGAGCTGCTACAGGGTGTTTAGTCTTAGTAGTTACCTTCAATCTATAAACAGTTGGTTGAAGGAAAATGTATAATACAGTTTGTTTAACGTTTGCTGTATAATACAGTTTTTGAATATTTGCTGTATAATATAGTTTTTGAATGTTTGCTGTATAATACAGTTTTTGAATGTTTGCTGTATAATACAGTTTTTGAATGTTTGCTGTATAATACAGTTTTTGAATGTTTGCTGTATAATATAGTTTTTTGAACGGGAGGTTACGTTAAAAGCTATTAGGATATTTCTTTCATTTTTTGTTCAACTTATAATTCACTGAATTTAAGCGATGTCCACAAAG
>CH002454.1:189216-207157 GCA_000149265.1 Ciona savignyi | reverse complement strand
TTTTAATATTTTATGCATTTTCATTTTTTTAAATATTTTTAATATTTTTCATAATTTTCATTTTTTTAATATTTTTTATAATTTTCATTTTTTTAATATTTTAAATATTTTTAATTATAATCATTTTTTTAAATATTTTTAATTATAATCATTTTTTTAATATTTTAAAGATTTTTATTATTTTCATTTTTTAAATATTTTAATATTTTTTATAATTTTCGTTTTTTTAAATATTTTTAATAATATTTATTTTTTGTGCTTGTGATAGATAAAGTGAAAATAAATTAAATTAAAATTCCATTGTAATCACAAAACTTAAAATAACAACAACAAAATCGCTACGAGATCACCTTCTATATGTATTTTTATGGTTTTTATAAAAATAACCAACATTTTTTTATTTTAAATATACTATAAGAAAAAGTGAGGTCAATTTGATCAAGTGTAGATAAATGTCGGTAAAAACATCAAAAATTTTCAAAATTTCAATGAATATTCAGGTTGCTAAACGTGATGCCTCCAAAAACAAAGTCGAAATCACAGTGGATGAAGCTGAATTGAAGGATATATTAGGTGGGTCGTCTTGTGTAACCTTGGTTAAGTTTATTTTTTTGTTTAGTTTATGTTTTTGTGTAACCTTGGTTGTACTGTACAATCTTGGTTATTTTATTTATTTATTTTTTTGCTTTTTCTTTACATTAAAGAAGAATAGCACTGGAATATTATGCGGGTAATATCAAAGTTTTATTCAATATATATGGCTAACATTTTATAAAAGTTTATTTTAAGTTTTTTTTATTTTCATGCTCCTTACCATGGTAACAAGGTTTCATTGTTTGACACCTTCCCTTGAATGGAATCATCATTTCACTCGAGGAAAATTGTTTTTTAGTACAAAGTACTTTCACAGATGTTCAAATCGATATTTTCCTAACTTAAAAAGTCTGTTACTGTTTTCTTAATTTTTGTATTTTAAGTAATATTTTCATAGTTTAGTTTATTTTTTTGCTCCTTCGTTACAATAAAGAAGAATAGAACAATTATTTTTAAATTAAGAAGACAGAATAAAACAGCAAAACTACAGTAGTTAAAACACATCAGTCAATATACACAAAGACAAATTTCATGGTAAAAATAGAAATTGCTGAACTAATCTGACTAATCTGCAGGGCAGTCGGAAGAGAGGGGCAGTTGGGTATTTATTTCACTAACTTAAGCGGGACGAATTATAACAAGAACGGGACAGGATATATAATGAACGGGAAGAAATATTTTGATAACTAACATAAGTGGAATAACCCGTCCCGCTCACGATTTAGCTTTCCCCCACCCTATTTTTGTGTAGTAGTCGGCAGGATCCGCTACGATGGATACCAAGTATTGAAATCTTGTTACCGGCTACCGACGGAAATAATCCCTAAAATAATCTTTAAACCGCGCGTAACGTTTGCTTTACCTGTCAACGTAACAAAGCTCTATTGTTTGCTCATATTGATCGCAGCTAGATGGGGCTCTTGCAACCCCCACAACCCCTTGAGGTTGTTTTACCATTTTCGTGGTTAAGACCGTACGATGTCTGTTTTTGGTCCCCGTGAATATATATAAAGTAGGGCCAAAACAATGTTTTTTACAAAACAATAAATATTGGATAGGAAATATATTACGCATGTTATGTTGTTTTTACAAAGTTCCCCAAATTTGTAAGCTCATGACCCCTCATAATTTACTAAAATTTTTGCGATCCTTTACGTTTAAAATTCTTAAGAGAAATATAAACAATATATAACCCGTACTAAGGGGGAAAATTTGGTAAATTTTAGTAAAAACTAGTGCAGCCAGTACTGAGGGGAACCGGATTTGGGATTAAGTGAAAAATGCATGGAATTTATGACATAATCACAAGAACTATGTCCAACCCATTGATCCACTGGGTTCGAGCAAGTTCCGCTAGTTGCGTTTCGCAGGACTTAAATCTCGAGTTCTGCGCTGTATTGATGTTAAATAAGAATGAAACAATTCTTCAGTTTTATTTTTAACCATAAAATTACTAGGTTGGGGCTGTTTGGTGTCTTGTCTGAAGACCCCAGTGGCTTGCCAGCGGCTGGTATCGATCCCACACCCTTGTCAGCATAGTAAGGCCTCAAACGTAAACGGACCCTCAAAATTCGACCGTTAACTGACCCCCAAATATTAATCCCAAGGACCCCCAAAATTAAACCCTAAACTGACCCCCAATTTTTTTCCAAAGACCCCCCCCCCAAAGTTCAAATGTAAACGGACCCCCAAAATTCGACCGTTAACTGACCCCCAAATTTTATCCCAAGGACCCCCAAAATTAAACCCTAAACTGACCCCCAATTTTTTTCCAAAGACCCCCCCCCCCAAAGTTCAAATGTAAACGGACCCCCAAAATTCGACCGTTAACTGACCCCCAAATTTTATCCCAAGGACCCCCAAAATTAAACCCTAAACTGACCCCCAATTTTTTTCCAAAGACCCCCCCCCCAAAGTTCAAATGTAAACGGACCCCCAAAATTCGACCGTTAACTGACCCCCAAATTTTATCCCAAGGACCCCCAAAATTCGACCGCGAAAGTGCTCAGATCCTCACCCGGCCAGGAGTGGCTGCAGGGCTGGCGTGGACGCGTACCGGGGGTGAGATATTGTACGTGGAAGCCAGCCGTATGACGTCATCTGGGGAGGAAGGAGCCGCTGGAGGTCACATGACCCTAACCGGCCAATTGGGTGACGTCATGAAAGAATCGGCGCAATTAGCAATCAGCTGGTTGCGTAGCAACGCCGAGGTACTGGGCATAGCTGGTGGAGGTGAGTTTACCAAGTTGAGTTATTTACCGTTATTTAATACCGGAGTGAAATGAATAAACTCCCCCAATGTGTAGGTCGCAGTATAATAAGTCTTTTCCCGTGTCGTGATTTAAGATTTTCCATTATTTAATACTGGCAAAAATGAAATAACTAAAAGGTCGCAGTATAATAGTGGTATGATAAGTCTTTTCGCGGGTCGTGTTAAAATATGTTCCAATATTTGATACTGGAACAAAAATAACCCCCCCAGGTCGTAGTATAATGAGTGGAACCGACATTCACCTCCATTTTCCCGCTGGAGCGGTGGGTAAGGACGGTCCATCTGCTGGGGTGACCATAGTGACTGCTCTCGTCTCTCTATTCACGGGGAAACTTGTCCGATCCGATCTCGCTATGACCGGGGAAATTACATTGAGAGGGATTGTGCTTCCGGTGATTGATTCTTAGTTCCCTTCTTGTATATAATAGTACTTCTTTAACACAAGTACCTCTTTAACACAATTTTAAAATAAAATGGGATAAAGTTTACCTAGGCTGGGATATTCATATTTATCCCCGTGAATGGTTAAACCAAGGGGGTTATCACACGGGCAATTATCAGATCACCTCGCGCCCACCGTCGGGTTACCGGACATATTGCAGTGTGTTGTGTATGATTTACACGTTCTTTTAATTTAGTAGAACCCATTAATCGCCTCAATCATACACAACGCACTATAATAGCCCCCAAAACCATATAGCGGGCGGAGGGTAATCTGACGATTGCATGCGTGTTAAACCTTTTCGTTATGCCATGTATTTTTTTGATATACGTTTTAACCATTCCTCCACTATTTTCCTTTTTATTATCATAATAAATGTCTTTATCGCCGTGAAAATTAACAAAAATAAACTAAAACCGTAAAAAAACACATTCGCACAATAGTTGCGATCTTATCAGCATTTTCGAACGAAAGTTGAGATTAATTATCTCCAGGTCGGCGGGATCAAAGAAAAAGTCCTCGCCGCTCATCGCGCTGGGATGAGGAGGGTGATCCTCCCCAGGAGGAACGAAGCGGATGCGAGAGCCGATCTTCCGGATGAAGTCCTCCAATCTCTCAGCATCCGTTTCGTGGATTGCTTGGAAGACGTTTTAACCGAAGCCTTCGATGACGGCGACGGGGAGTATTTTTCCCGCCCGAACAGCAAGCTGTGATTTGCCGATATTTTTATGACGTAATTCAAACCAACCAATCGCACTTCGATTACGATTAAGTGTTACCGTTCAGTCGTCGACCATAATAGGAAAAGTCAAATTACTTTAATTTGAAAATTCAATCAATTAAACATATTTATTTGTTAAACGCGCAGAAAAAAAACAATACGAAAACAAATATAACTGAAGTTTAACAAGGAGACACCGAGAAACCATGCGGTTATCGAAGCAGGTGCCACCTTATTATAAATGCAAATTACAAATGTAAATAAGAAACCTGTGAATATTTAGTACGTTACGTGGAATATTATGGACAATGTAGATTATATTTTGTAACATTTTTGTGTGAGGTGTATTAATTCAGAAATCCATATAACATTAACACGTGACGATGATTTTAATTTTTTCTCTGTTTTTGAAATAATGCGCGAATAAATATAAAACAGCCGATAAAAACATCACATTTTTGAAGGAATAAACAGGGTAATAAAACGAGCCGCAGTTTAGAAATACATTAATACCTCACATTAGACAACGCGTTCGTAAAAATTGGTGCTTATGAATAGGATATTCATGTTTATTCCCGTGAATAGAAAACCAATGGGGTTAACACACGGGCAATCGTCAGATCACCTCGTTATTGCAGTGTGTTGTGAATGATTTACACGTTCCTTCAATGTAGCAGAACCCATTAATCCGCTGGGTTCAGGCAATGTCCATTAAGTGCCTTGCCCAAGGACATAACCGACTAGTTTGTGATCAGTTTTGCATCTGCAACCCGTTAGCTGAATGTCGACGCACCACAATATGTCCAACGAATTCGGTACCTCTAAATACTACAGAACCGCTTGGATCGCTTACTATACTTCGTAATTACAAAAGACATGATATTAATGTTAGGGTTGGGGTTAAGGTTAGTTCTGGGGTTGTGATTAGCATTTGGGACAGGGTTAAAATTACTTTCCATAGCAATCTAAGTGATCCAAGCTGTGCCTCTAAGTATTTGGAGGCACCTCAACAAATTAGGTACTCGGTTGTGTCCTTGGGCAAGGCACTTACCGGACATTGCATGAACTCAGCGGATTAATGGGTTCTACCAAATTGAAGAAACGTGTCTATCATACACTCTGCAATAGCTTGGTAACACGACGGTGGGTACGAGGTATTCTGAAGATTGCATGTGTGTTAACGCCCATTTAAAAAGTATTAACTAAAAAAACTGAATAAAACTTTAATTTAAACATTCCAGTTTACCCGAAAATTCCGCTGATTGCGTTTAAAACATCCCCTATAATCCTAAGCAAAAAATAATTAAAGTTCCAATCCATACACACAAAACAAACGAAAATAATTGAACAACAAAACAGGACTCAAAATACCGAACTGTTGGATTAAAATGATATGTATTAATATGCTGGAACCAAGCTGACATTTCATCTGGGTTGGCAGCAGCACATTATGACAACCAAGCTGACATTTCATCTGGGTTGGCGGCAGCACATTATGACAACCAAGCTGACATTTCATCTGGGTTGGCAGCAGCACATTATGACAACCAAGCTGACATTTCATCCGGGTTGGCAGCAGCACATTATGACAAACTAGCTGACATTTCATCTGGGTTGGCAGCAGCACATTATGACAACCAAGCTGACATTTCATCCGGGTTGGCAGCAGCACATTATGACAACCAAGCTGACATTTCATCCGGGTTGGCAGCAGCACATTATGACAAACTAGCTGACATTTCATCTGGGTTGGCAGCAGCACATTATGACAACCAAGCTGACATTTCATCCGGGTTGGCAGCAGCACATTATGACAAACTAGCTGACATTTCATCTGGGTTGGCAGCAGCACATTATGACAACCAAGCTGACATTTCATCCGGGTTGGCAGCAGCACATTATGACAACCAAGCCGACATTTCATCTGGGTTGGCAGCAGCACATTATGACAACCAAGCCGACATTTCATCCGGGTTGGCAGCAGCACATTATGACAAACTAGCTGACATTTCATCTGGGTTGGCGGCAGCACATTATGACAAACTAGCTGACATTTCATCTGGGTTGACAGCAGCACATTATGACAACCAAGCTGACATTTCATCTGGGTTGGCAGCAGCACATTATGACAACCAAGCTTACATTTCATCTGGGTTGGCAGCAGCACATTATGACAACCAAGCTGACATTTCATCTGGGTTGGCAGCAGCACATTATGACAACCAAGCTGACATTTCATCTGGGTTGGCAGCAGCACATTATGACAACCAAGCTGACATTTCATCCGGGTTGGCAGCAGCACATTATGACAACCAAGCTGACATTTCATCTGGGTTGGCAGCAGCACATTATGACAACCAAGCTGACATTTCATCTGGGTTGGCAGCAGCACATTATGACAACCAAGCTGACATTTCATCCGGGTTGGCAGCAGCACATTATGACAAACTAGCTGACACTTCATCTGGGTTGGCAGCAGCACATTATGACAACCAAGCTGACATTTCATCCGGGTTGGCAGCAGCACATTATGACAACCAAGCTGACATTTCATCTGGGTTGGCGACAGCACATTATGACGAATAGGCTAACATGCCAACTGGTTATTTAAGTGGTTAATGTGACAAACAAATTGACGTTTTTAGCAAATTCGAAAATTGTAATTGTTTATTGTGTAGTTGACATAGTCGTTGTCACAAGTTCCTTACAACTCCCCTTCACACGGTTGTAAATTATCTTTAACCCAGACGCAGGATTTAACGTTCCCACAATTTTTCTTTTCCACATACCAGGATGAAGTTTTTGAGCATGTAATTTGACTGTGTCGGAATAATATAAGGTGCGGTATTGAGGTTTCCGCCATCTTTGGAGCCGCCGCTGCTTTTCTGGCTGTATTGACATACACAAGCTAAAGTCTGTGTTTTACTGTATCCGCATTTAATCAAGAATAAAAGGACCATCCATAACGGAATTGTATTGCTGTGAGTTGTGTTAAAGTAATAACGGAGTACATTTAGCTAGGCACTTTACTTTAGTCCAGGCGCGCATGGTAACGAGATTTAACTGAATATTTTTTACATTTTGTGCGTTTTTTTTTTACTGGTGATGGTAAAAGCTACAGCGAAAAAAACAAAAAGTTGAATTGAAACTAACTCTAACCCTGTACCCTCGCTAATACCAAAAGAAAGAACTAACACGAAACACAACAGTTTCACGTGCAGTTTCCCTTTTCCCTTTTTTACGATTATTCAACCTTTATGTGGCTGCCTTTTTCTAGTAAATAAACAGACTCTCGCCTTTATATAGAAAGGAAACGCGTGTAATTTCTTCAATCTGTCAACCGCAATCGAATTTGATCAAACTTAATTTAAGTATGGAAGTTACGAATAAAGCGGACTCGCCGAAGATAGCTGTATTACGTAGAAAGTTAGAACTTGTCGAAGAAATCTGTATAGCAAAGATGCTGGAAGTAGGAAAATGTGTTTTTAACCCTCAGAGAAAAAAGCGACCAAAAGATCAGCAAGAACGTGTTACTTTGTAAGTATTTAAGATAAGCTGATATGACCTTATATATAATATTATATGGGTTTAACTAAATTGAAGGAACGTGTCTATCATACACAACACACTGCAATAGCTCCGGTAACCCGACGATGGGCGCGAGGTGATCTGACGATTGCCCGTGCGTTAACCGCCTTGGTTTTCCCATTCACGGGAATAAACGTGAATATCATATACCTATAATCCTATTTGTTAGAACTTTGAATTACTCCCTTTTTTCTTTGCAACAATAAATTGAACTGAATTAAATTAAATACACTTCGAATCCATAATGGTTAAATTCCAAAATTTACCTTTCCACGGTATAAAGGGCCGTCAGCTTAAACCATTATTCGAAAGGTTATGGGATCGTAACCTGCCGATGGCGAGTCGTTTTTGTGTTTGGGTCCGAGAATATGGCCTATGACTGCATTTTAAAATTTTGTTTTTATTTTTTACATTTATGTTTTATCAGATGGTCAAAGGTGAAACTGAACTTGCTTCCCAGCAAAAATAGATCGCTCAATATATTGGTCGCTGGGGCTGGTAATGTGGGAAAGTCAGGTAAGATCACGTGTTGGAAAATTCATGTTTTATTCCAGAGAAAGAGAAACGCAATGAGCGATATCACACAAACAATCGTTAGATTACCTCATGTTAACCGTCGGGTAACTTTTGCAGTGTGTCTATTATGGTTTAGTACAATTCGTAAATCTATTAATTATAGGCGATTTCTGCTAAGTGCATTGTCCAAGGACACAACCGTCTGGATAGAGTTTTGATTTCACAACCTATCGGTTAAAAGGTGACACACTAAACCACCTTGTTAGCAGAATAAACCATGGAATTCAATTGGTTCGTTTGGTCGTTATTAAATTTTGTTTGCTCAATATTGTATTTTCACTAAGGTTTAGCGGCCGCGTCCGCTATATTTATTAAATTATATCTTTTTTATGACGTGTTTTAACGACTGTTCGTTTTGCCGTTATTTTCCTGTATCTGTATCGTGATTTTATTCCTTTGCCATTTTTAAATATTGGGGCAAAAAATGAATAAACTAAACTAGTTTATTTCCCAGCCTTGCTTGTTCGCTTTCTCACCGGGCGTTTCATTGGCGACTACATGAGCGGTGATGACGTCACGTATAATTTCTCCTCATATTCCGACCACGTCATCACTTTCCACGACACAAGTTCTCCTTTAGTAAGTTGGTTAAATATTCATCGCAGACATAAAACATTATGAATTACAGGTTGTATATACCTTGATCCTAGTTTAGTTTATTTTTTTGCTCCTTTGTTACAATAAAGAAGAATAGAACATTTTTTTTTCAAATTAAGGAGACAGGATAAAACGGCTAAACTACAGTAGTTAAAACACGTCAGTGATCCTATAGGATTAACCGCCCTGACGTAAGGAATAAAATGGTACAACTGTTACAAATCTATATTTTTCAGAATCTTAACACAAAATCTGTTAAATAAATGTAAACAAAAATGGATGTCAACAATTAGTTTTTTTTCTACTTTTCCTTGGATTTACTTAAATAGTACAGACCAGTGGTTCTCAAACTTTTTAGAGTTAGGACCCACTATTAGTTACCACAATTTATGACGACCCACTTAACTTTATATATAGTTGTTGTAACATGTGTGAGAGACGAAAGGTTCAATGACCTGAGGTCAGGTGAAGATCACGCCACGATTTAAGATTGTGTGATGTCACAATTATGATAATTTCCCCTTGATTTTTGTATAGGAAATAGCCAGTATAGTTAATCAGAGCTTTCTATAACTTTTCACGACCCACCAAGATTCCTTTCGGTGGGTCGCGACCTATAGTTTGAGAAACGCTGGTACAGACCATTAATATCGATATAATTATTAATATTGGTAAAGAACGCACTGGTCTTATCAGACTCGTGGCCACCGTTGGGTTTTAATATTCTTCGTCAGATTACCTCATGCCCACAGTCGGGTTACCATATACCTATTGTAGTATGTTTATGTATATTGTTCTTTTATTGGTCTATTTGGATCCACTTGGTCAAGACTTGTTTTGTTACCAGTGACGTATACAAGGTACTGTAGTACACCAAAAAAGAAAATGACCAGGGTTAGGACCAAACCTACACTCTATGGTCATGACGTTTTGCAATTCTTCTTAATTACGCACACAACACCTTTATATCGACCAAATATACCAACTATATCTTGTTTCTTCCAACATATAGAAAGATGCAGACTCCCAGCTCATTACTGACATGGAGTCAATCTCGAATTGTGACGGCATAGTGGTGGTTTATGACGTCTGTGATATGTCGTCATTCAATTACGCAAACAGCTTTATTACTAAACTCGACGACAGTTTTGATGCAAACACAAAGTGTGGACCAAAACCGGTTCTATTGCTGGGAAATAAAGTTGACTTAAAAGTAAGTTTGATTTTAAAGCGATATACCTGATCTTAGCATTAAATACACATAGGTTATGTTCTCACAATATTGATTATTAACACATTACCTACATTTATGACCTACATTTCTGAAAATAATTACGGAATCTCATAAGAACCATTCCAGCATACATATATGAGCTACCGCAAGGGTCGGCAAAACGACAGTCGCTAGACCACGTCTAAAAACCAAATAATTATAGAGTTTCGGTATAATTAGACGTGGCTGCTAAACCCACATAAAAAAATAAAATAAAAAATAAATGTTTATAAAAAATTACACTGAAAACTATATATATATGATGAAAAGTATTACCATTAGTGTAATTATAACCATTTCAATAACCTCTACATTCAATGCGAACGTGAATAAATGTCAGCTTGCTTTGCAAAAGAAATTCCTGGAAATGATAAGACATGTTGTAGTTTAGAAGTGCAAACAATACGCGCAGTAGTTAATTTACCGTAATCGTTAACTCCATTTACCATAATAATGACGCCACAGTACTACGAATTGAATGTTTTATCGAATAATGATTCGGATAACTTTTAAACGAAAAATTACACGTTTGAATTTAAAAGAGTTTTACAATTCTTTGTCTTTTAACCAGTGATTTCCAAACTTTTTTTACTCTCTCGTTCCATTTTAAGCTTTTGAATAACGTCTAAAAGTTTTAAAGGATAAAAGTTTTCGCAAATTTATAAGTATAAGTTTAAAGGATAAAAGTTTTCGCAAATTTATAAGTATTAGTAGTGTACCATATGAAGGACTAACCCAGCGGTTCCCAAACTGGGCGCCGCGGCGCCCTGGGGAGCCGCGAGACTTTACCAGGGGCGCCGCGAAAGCATGCGGAAGTTGCTGCATTTATTGTTTTTCTTACAAAAAAACAGTACATGTGTGTTACACCAGTAAAACGTTAATTGGGGATGTTTGAGTCTGTTGTGCAGCCCCACACACTGACATACAGTATTCGTTTTACTTGTTAAAATCCATTGTTCGGTGTTATCTGCCACTATTTGCTGCCTAACAGGGCATTGTTTTCGAATAATGGTTTGTCAAATAACTGCTTTGCATTTATTTCGTCACTTTAGTAGTTTAGTGAATAGTTTTAAAGAATTTGAATGGTTATCCAAATGCATGCTATAGTCTGGATATACAATACATGCAGTTTGAAAATTTTGGCTTTATGAGGGCGCCGCAAGGTTTAAAAAGTTTACAAAAGGCGCCGCCAACAAAAAAGTTTGGGAACCGCTGGACTAACCTACAACTGCTAGTACCACAGTTTGGGAACTACTGTTCTAATCCCACGTTTTATCCAGGAACGCCGTGAAATCCCGTTTTCAAATGTGCTTCAAGCAAGTCTCCGCTACCAGTGCTCTGTGGTTGTTGGTGAAGTTTCGGCCGCTGAAGACACGGAACTTATATCTCAATATTTCAATAACTTTATTGAACGCGTGGAAATCAAGAAAACGCAATGTGGGCGAAAGAGGACAATTCTTGAAAAACGGTTCAGTCTATAGCTGCTCATACACGGGTATACACCAACATGGCTGCCATTCAATGCAAAACATGACCGAAAACATTTCACTAAATATTTTAAAATCGGACCCGCAAACTTTTTTACCGGGTTAAGTTTCGAACCCATTATGGGCTCGTTACCAGATCGTTTTTTTTATTATATGTTTAAATCTGTATAAATATCGGTCGCGTTAACAATTGTTTTTCTTTACCGGGCTTACCTTCTGACCTATAATGGGTTCGTTGGTAATACCGTTTTGTATGTAAGTCGGTATGTGCATCAGTCGCGTTAACCATTTTTTCTAACTGAGCCAAGTTTCGAACCCATGATGGGCTCGTCACTTAGTCCGTTTTTATATATATCGGAATTGGCATATGAATCGGTGGCGATAACCATTCGCACCTGTGTTTGTTCAAATATATAGTGACGGAGCCCTCGCGCGCCAGCTTATGAGAAAACAGACACCTGTAGCCAGTCTGTTTGTGAACCCATTCTCCTATTATTTCAATATTGCTGTTAATTCTTGGCATATTTGTCGCTTTGTGTTGGCCTGCATTGAACCTTCAATTTGTTTTTCAGTTCGTTTTGTTTACCACATGCCATCCGTACCTCCGCCTTGGTCTATTTGATCACTGTGACATCGCTTTGGTTTAATATACACGTTAATAACTGTTAAGACTCGACTATATTTATAGCACTTTAGTATATCCGCGGAAGGTCTCGTGTTGGGCAATAACACTCGGCTTACACGAAATTGGCATGTCGTATTAAACGTTCGGGGGGTAAACAAACATACCTCCAGCGAATATTACAAATATAGCCTGTATGTCTACCGCATAGCGAGAATGTCAGGTTAGTGAAGAATTACTAATCAAACACTTCAAGGGGTGGCGAACGCCGATCTTCACCGAAATGGAATTTGTGGAGATAAACAGCCAGTATAGTAATACGGACTCTAAAAAAAGATTCGGTGGTCCTGGATTCAAAACTTGGCATGGCCGCCAAAGAAATGTCTTAGTATTAACCTTAGATCAATAAGTTTATATCTACCTTAGTTTCAAACCAAAGATGGGCTCATTGACTAAGACCGGTTTTATCTATGGACTTCGCTATACGTATGCGTGTTAATCAATCGGCCCACACGATCGATCTTTACCCCGACCGGCTGTGTTATTAAGCAAGCCACTTCTATATTGTTTCCTCAAACCAACTTTAAACAGATTGACCAAAAATTAAGTTATCCACAACACACTAGCTCAAAGTCCGACCGGTTAGTTTGGTGGTACCATTCGCTAGCTATTCGGTTGTGTCCTTGAGCGAGACACTTAACAGACTTTGTCCGAACCCAGCGGTAAAGAATTGTATCAAGAATCGTCCTTCTTTGCTCACATTGCATTATACAACACACTGCAATAGCTTCGGTAACCCGACAGTGGGCACGAGGTGATCTGACGATTACCCGTAGGCTATGTTAACCCGCTTGTTTTTCCCATTCACGGGGATAAACATAAATAACCTATCCTATTAAAACCACCGTGGCCAAGAAGCATTCTTTTTCAACCATGCTGTTGTAAACAAATACGTGAGAAGGCCTTGTCACGTTGTACTGACACGTTCTTAAGATGACTGGGTATGTGTGCACTGTTATACCTGTGAAAACGAAATAACGCGGGAGGTTATGTCAGGGACAATTAGACTGCCGGAGGTATTGCAATGGGGTATTTTTGATAACTTAGCTTTAGTCTTATTTATATGTTTGTATTTAAGTATACGGTTTTTACCCGAAAAGGGGCTGAATCAAAACCAATCGCTCGATTTTTTCGGTTATGTTCTTTACAAGAGACATACTGGACGCCAACACGACAGTGGGAACAGGGTAATCGAAATATTAGTTTAAGTTAAGTTTACTTTTTGGTTTCATTATGAAAACACGCAATAGGATTGGTCCGGCCCGGTGGTCTAGCGGTTAAGTGCGTCGCCGTTCAATCGAAAGGTTGCAGGTGCAAAACTGGTCGCTAGCTAGTCGGTTGTGTCCTTGGGCAAGGCACTTTACGGACATTGCCTGAACCCAGCGGATTAATGGGTTCTACCAAATTGAAGGAACGTGTCTATCATATACAACACACTGCAATAGCTCCGGTAACCCGACGATGGGCGCGAGGTGATCTGACGATTGCCCGTGTGATAACCCCCTAGGTTTTCCCATTCACGGGGATAAACATGAATATCCTATCCTATCCTATCCTAAGGATCTCTATAAAAAAATTTTAACCGATCCAAGTTTCGAACCCATGATGGGTCGTCACTATAGGACATTTTTCTATATTTGACTAGGTATAGTAAACCATTAGGCCACACAACCACACGGAAGATCTATAAATTTATTGGAAACAACAATATTAATGAATGATACGCAATTTTACAGAATTGCAATAAAGTTTAAGTCATATCCAATAGTTTAAATCCTTTACTTTACGCCACTCTTTTTTATTACGCTTTACGTCACCCTTTCTTATCTGAACTAACTATCTCTCAGGGCTTTGATATATCTTATTCAGAGTCAATTAAGTGGTATTGTCCAGTATAAAAAAGTGAGTTACTTGGATAGGTTTACGAAAAACATTATACGTGATAAATTTGTAAATCATACCCCTGCGACTCGGGTTTAAACAGTTGTGTGATTTGTGATGTCATTTCCAAGTCTTTAATTTGAGGTGTTTGTTTTTTAATTCAAAAGTACAATTTTAAACAAGATACTGTAATCACTGGAATTTCGTCATTGCAGCTTGTGAAAAAGGATTCTTACGTTTTATTTTTCTAGTTTTCGAGTAATGTTTAGAGTTGAGTCAAATTTTTTAACAACACTAAAGAAAAGAAAGAAGGGAAAATACGCAAACTCTTACTTAAAAGTTGGGAATTAATTTTAACCCTGTCTCTAACGCTAATCTCAACCCCAAAACTAACCCCATCCCTAATTATAACCTTGTTACTCTAATAATTTTACTGTGCAGTTTTCCTACTTTCATCATTCCAAGTCAATATTTAAAGAGGGAAAGAAGAAAGTAGGGGCCTGCTTAATAAAACAATAAATAAATAATTTTAACCCTGTCTCGAACACTAATCTCAACCCCAGAACTAACACGAACTCTAACCTTAAAGTAATAATCTTTATTTTAGTTTGCAAGTTTATCTACTTCCGTTTTTTAACTTTACCCCTCTTTCCAACCATTTATTATTGTGTAACTTGAAGCTTTATAGCAGGAGTCCAGTAATATTAAAATTTCAGTCAGAAATATAAAAAACGATGTTCACAAAACATTACAACCCAAGCAAAGCATCTTGGGCAGATGCAGACAGCAGGTGTTGCAAACATCAGGGCAGGTGTTAATCACACACTTGGGATATTAACAATCTACCATACCAGTATCTGTAGTATAATTAATATGTTTATTTCTTCCACGAAATTTAATACTTATAAACTGAAACGAAATGTTATAAGAAAGGAACAGCTAAAGACATAGGTAGTCATCGAGTCAGCTGTCCCAAATATGTACTAGTTCAAAGAAATCATTTTATTGAATAGTAGGTCACCAGACAATGTTTGTTAATTATGCTTATATTATTGTATCTTTGTTATATATACAACATAAAAAACGGATATGTCTTGTATTTGACCTTTTACATATACTGGTACATTTTTTGTTGTATCATGCTTCTTATATAGGATTATCCTTTTATACAGGAGAAAATTAAAAGAAGGGAAAGTAGAAAGGAGGGAAACTGCATATTACAATAAAGATTATGACATTGAAGTTAGTATTAAACATGGGGTTGGAGTTAGGGTTAGTTCTGGGGTCGAGATTAGTGTATGGGGCATGGTTGAAATTAGTTTCCGTAATTTTAGTGAGCAGTTTCCCCCTTTACCTCTTTCCCTTCTTTTTGGGTTGCCCTTTTTACACAGTCTGTTTATTCCACCAGATTAATTTTACAGTATGGATAAATGGATGTGTCATTTGTATCATGGTGGGTGGGGTTACCGTGCGATAACCCGCACATACAGTCCAGTTGCCGAAGTTTTTACAGTGTGCTGTATTCTTTGAACCATTGCTACTGTTTTAGACTCAATAAAACAAATTAAATTAATTGAGGGTGGACATTTTGCTTCTTTGACTTGCCAGAACCCTGCTTCTTGCATATACACATTAAAATCTTTAAGGTGAACTAAAATATATTTTTTAGTTAATAAAATATTTGTTTTTAAACTATTTTCATATTTGATTTTTGTTTTTTTTTGCATGTCTTATAGGTTATGTTGTTTATTCAATGAACATCTTAGCAGTTGTTTTGATCAATGTTAAACAGATTAAATTCTAATCAAGGTTGGTTAAATATTTATAAAGTAACTTGCCTAAGGACATATCACATATATGTTTCGCTAACTTTTGTTAATAAACCTTTTTTCTTCCATAGTTCAGTAGAATTGCTTAGAAGTAATTAAGTAACCATATTGGTGTACTGAAAGAAAAAGGGTCATTTTCTGCACATTGGGAATTTTTCTCAATTCCATTATAACTTGTGCATTGCCATTCTATGAATGACAACGAATACACAAGCTGGTCGGCTGCAGGTTCCTTATCGATGTTCCCGAAGGCATTTTGGAGCCTTCTTGGCACAGCGTGGAGCTTTATTGTCTACTTCTTCAGGAAAAATGTCCGAAAAGTAAGTCCGCTATACCCTCTGGACAATTTTAGACAGCTTTTATAAACTTTGATTACTAAAAATCGAGAAATTGCAGGAATTTATACCCAAACTACCATAACAGTTTATTGGAAAACTGCAGCAATGCAATAATTTTGACTCATCATTTATCTAATATTGCTTCATATAGAGTCCTGGAAAATTAAATTAATGCGTTATAAAAATGGAAGTTTTTCAACCCATGTGTTACAGTTGTCCCAATCCTGTTATTTTAATTACCAGCTAATTTGTTGTTTTTAAATGTATCAAAGAGATTTGAAAAAAATATTTCTTCTAGACTATCCAGTGATTTAATATTCCAAAAGTACCTTTCCAGCAAGATATTTCCTAAAACTTTTAAAAATATGTTTGATTCAACATTTTGGTTATTGTTTTATAATAACTTATAAATACTAATCTGACCTTCAACATGGTTCACTTTCTAAGGATTCCTTATTGTATTGTTATCATATTTACGCCAGTATATCATCAGTTAATTTACAATTCATATATATATGTATGTGTGTGTATGTATATATATGTGTGTGTGCGTGCGTGTGTGTGTGTGTAAATAAAGGTAGCCTGTAACCACGAGATTAGTAGAATACTAACCAGGGCTCCATGTAGCTTATTGGGGACAAGTCTTTAATATTCATTAGGAATCCCTTAATGGACTGTCTTACTTAACATGCACCAGTAAATAAGAAACCACAGGGCAATTTTTTTATAATGATGGATATTTAGAAGACTTTTTTTTAAACAATCTGTTCATAATTTACTTGTTCACAACAGTATCATGTCATTTTGTGTTCATTATATATGGGTTTTAAACAAGACATTAGGAACAAATAGATAGGTGCGGTGTTAACCGTTTAGTAAACACAGGATCGCAAGGCAAATGAGTCATATGTTAGCACTTCCACTGTCTTTTATTGTTCAAAACGCTAAGAATAAAAAAGAAAATTACTCACAGTCACTCTATAGTATTTGTAGTGGAATTATAGTATTTAAAGTGGCCCTATAATACTCACAATGCTACTACAGTATTAGTAGTGTCAATGAGTTATAAACATATTCAACAGACTTCTCCAATATACTACTTCCTTATATTGATACACTAGTATGATGTTTTCTACCTCATTATAAATCATGTAATATTTGCAGCTGATCGCACACCAGACCGTGAGGTTTGATGTGATGCCTCTGACACCTATTTCAAGGCTACGCTTAGGTAAGTAACATAGTTTCATTGTTGGTGGTTCATCTAATCCAGTGTTTCCCAACCCGAGTCCGCGGTCTCAAATGAGTCCGTGGAAGGTTTAAATGAGTCCGCAAGCACATCAACAATTTGTAAACTTTTATTTGTTTTTGATCGTTATAAACAGCAGTGATATGTTTTATCAACGGGACATTGTAACTCAAGGTAACTTTAAGTCTGTAGTAGTGTATCGTATGCACATAGTCCAGTTATGTCCGCAAAGACTTTTGCTGGTAAGAAAATAGTCTGTGACCGAAAAATGTTAGGAAACGCTGGTCTTAACACTTGTGTGGCAACTGTTGCGATTTCTAGATTGTGTTAAGTGCTTTAATAATCGCAAAGTTTGATATTGTGTACTTTTCCAAATACAACATTTTATATATCTAGTTGGTATATCCTTGCA
>CH002454.1:163638-179679 GCA_000149265.1 Ciona savignyi | reverse complement strand
TCCGAGTTCTACTTGAATAAAATGACTTTCCAAAGAGACCTAACACAAAGAATCATCTATTTGACTTCTGTTTCAGCCTCTACCGCACAGCAGCTTTTATTTTGGCACTCGTAAATATTATTTTTGAATCCGAAATAAATAGCTTATTCGTTTCCCGAAGTATAACCGTGTCACAGGCTTTAGTGATCGAGTTTGAAAGTAGGCTTTAAGGTAGATTAGTCTAGTGGCCTTTCAGCCGAAGGTTTGCAAGTACGAAACTGGTCGCTAGCTAGTAGGTTGTGTCCTTGGGCAAGGCACTTAACGGACATTGCCTGAACCTAGCGGATTAATGAGTTCTACCAACTTGAAGGAACATGTCTATCATATACAACATACTGCAATAGCTCGGGTAACCCGACGGTGGGCGCGAGGTGATCTGACGACTGCCCGTGTGTTAACCTCCTTGGGTTCCCTATTCACAGGGATAAATATCCTATCCAGTCCATATCGAAGTCTTCAAACACATTGAACGACGTAATCGGTTAGTCAGGTTTAATATTGAACGCATGTTTGTACGAAGTCGCACAAAATAACAAAGGCTTTCATGTCGTTTCGATCACAAATAGTTAAAGTACGCTTGATACGATATTTATATAAATAGAGTTCGTTCGAATGGTTAACGTATACACCGAATTATATATAAATTCGATCTAAATGTCAATGGATCGAAACTTGGCTCGATACAAAAGTGTTACTTGTTGGTTAGTAAGGTCAATGCGATGTGGGTCTAATTTGTCAAACGTAGTGCGTTAGTATCGCTATAAATATAAGGAAATATACACAAACATAAAATACGTATGATTGTCGTCGAGTCACTCTAATAGAGATTTCCGTGTGGGCTTCAAGTTTTGTGCATACATAAGCTAGTATGTAGGTCAGTGTTTCTCAAATGGTGCGCCCCAAGGGTTAGCTAGGGGCGCCACACTTGCATTTTGTAAATTTACGATAGAGTGTGCATATATCATAAACTACATAATGGTTAGTGTCTACTTCGTTATTTTCCGTTGTAACGTTATGAGTATTTAGCATATTGTTTTGACTTCCCATGCAAGGTGCGCCCGTTCGCGTTCGTAATTGGTCTTGGGTGCGCCACGAGGTCAAAAAGATTGAGAAGCACTGATGTAGGTTATGGGGTGCACCACTGAAGTCTTAAGTTTATCTTCATATTGTTTGTATTACCGACCCTGGTACGTAGTGTCATTCTGGTTGGGATGTCGGTTCATTTTTTTTTACTGAGCTTAGTTTTGAACCCAAGAAGGGCTCGTGACCAGGACCGTTCTTGTATAAGAGTCGGTATATGTCCGGCACACGACTGTACCGGTTCATTCGGTTGCCGCGTACAAACTCCCATCTAGCATACTTCGCCACCCAGTAATAACAGGCTGCCATTCCACCATTGGGACGAGTGCTAGCGGGTTGTAGCCCATCAGTGTCGCTGATCGGTTTGGGGGAATTCCCGATGCGAAGCCGAAAAGGTTCGAGAAACTGTTGTTTCTCTGCGCGTCCAACCAACACTTGAGGGCGTCGTCGCTTTTGTGGTCGTTGTTGCCACCGGATGTCGCACTCATGTCGCTGGATAAGTTGGAGGAAGTGACGGAAACGGGGGAATTGTGGGCGGAAGTGACGGAAACGGGGGAATTGTCTTGCGGACTGCTGAGTTCCGGTTGCTTCAGTCGTTCGTCGCCGATCCATTCGCGGCTTAAATCTCGTTTCCACTTGTAATCTGCGAAGACATAAAATGTTCATGTTTGTTAAGGGGAAATCACAGAATGTTTTAACTTGGGGTCAATAGTAAGATTACTTTGCAAATGCTGAAGGGATCGTTCGGAACACGGGCAATCGTCAGATTCCCTCGCTCCCACTTTTAGGTTAACGTGCAGTGTGGTGTGTATCATTTGAACTATTGTATGATTCCTTGTGTGTTTCGCTGACACAGCCGACAAGCTAGCTGGGTGGTTTTAAACTAAACTTGTTCGTCTCGCGACTCCACGCTGTTCGAATGAGCTATTCGCTAGGACAAAATAGTGCCACACACACACACAAGCAGCACCTAAACATGTTAGAAAATGATCGTGTGGCCAAATGGTTGACGTGACCGATTCATATACTAATTTTTACTCAAATTTACAGTTATAGTAACGGTCATTACCATTTCGAAAATTTTCCCGGTAAAACCATAAAATAATTAAAACAACACAAATGCAAGGGTTTTGCATGCAATTCGTTGTTGGGGTTTTTATATTTTTTTAAACCTGACGGGTTCGGCTTTGTAGTTTTGTCGCCGACATTATTATTCTCATCCATCACGCTGGAAGGATTCGGCTGCAATCTATGTTGGTCGGTCAACTGGGCCAGCGCGTTTAACTCCGGCCACCTCCCGTGCTCGCTGTCCACGTCTTCCGGTTTGGTTTCGAAGAATCCCCTGGAGGCCGCCCCCCAAGCTGGGGTGGGTAGTAGGGGTGGTGGGGGGACGGGACTTCCCCGTATACTGGGTTCGAAACTCGGTTCCACCACTTTAACCTTAGTTTCTGTTGTAATCGGTTGTTCCCTGTGGGGCAACGATATATGGTTTAATTAATTGATTGTTTAAGTACGGTCGTGTGGCCAAACGGTTAACGCGACCGATACATATACCGACTCCTATACAAAAAACGGTCCTAGTGACGAGCACATCATCGGCTCGAAACTTGGCTCAGTAAAAAAAAAAAAAAAAGAAATTATAAAAAAAAAAAAAAAAAAATTGATTGTTTAAATTCTAGTTTATAAATCAACGTTTATGCAACGATGGGAAGATTAGGTTAAATCCACGTTTGCTTGGCAACCTTTGTGTCGCTCGCAAGATTGCGCTTAAGCGCAAGGTGGCTATGGAACAATGTGGCCGAATGGTTAACGCGACCGATACATACCGACTCCTATACAAAAACGGTCCTAGTAACGAGCCCCTATACGGTTTAAAAGTTGGCTCAGAAATAAAATATATAAAAAAAACAACAAAAACACTGTCCGCCGATACATAGGCCTATAATGAAGACTTACATAGCAACGAACCGAATATTTGTCCGAAACTAAGCCTGGTAAAAAAATTAAAAAAAATGTTTGCTTCTGCACTTGTGTGCTAATGTATTTTCAAAGAATTATATGTGCGTTAATTTTTTGAAAACTAGTATTCTTTAATGCTCAAGAAAAGAAAAATCAGTATACTTATATATATATATATTGAGACGGTATAGGTTTTATACGTTTAGTTATGGCCGATGGTTAAAGTAAGTTTAGTTTGGTCGGAAACAGCCTCCGGCGATTATCGTCAACTAATGGAATTGCTGGACCCCATTGGATTGATGGGTTGAACTACTGATGCAACATCGTTATATCTGCAGCACATTGCAAGATAACCCGATTCTAAGTGTTTTATTCAGGTATTTTTATGTGTTGATTTTTTTGAAATTTGGAATTCATTATTAAATCGTGATTAATATCGTTTTTTTTCGTATAGGAATGGTATTTGTATCGAGAGTGTGATTAACACCCCGCACTCTTAACACTAGGCTACTAAGTCCTAGGTCGAATACTGTGTGAGAGACTGTACGGTCGTGTGGCCAAATGGTTAACGCGATACATATACCGACTTCAATACAAAAAGGGTCCGAGTAACTAGCCCATCATGGGTTCGAAACTCGGCTCAGTTAAAAAATGTGTGAGAGACGATCTTTAACCAACAGTGTATTGCACAGTGTATTGCACAGTGTATTGCACAGTGTATTGCACAGTGTATTGCACAGTGTATTGCACAGTGTATTGCACAGTGTATTGAACAGTGTATTGCACAGTGTACTGCGGTGCGATGGTATGGATTAAACCACCATTTGCACACATACTGCCGTATGGAACAGTAGCATATATAATAATACAGAATGATAGCAGAGTACTTACATGTTTTCTTCCTGCGCAGCCATTTTCTCTGTCCTACAATTGCCGGGTTCGTTCTGAAAGTAAAGAGTATATCTTGTTGACTATTATACCAAAATATTAGGATATAGGATCGGATAATCATATTTATCCCTGTGAATGGGAAAACAAAGGGGGTTAACACACGGGCAATCGTCAGATCACCTCGCGCCCACCGTCGGGTTACCGGAGCTATTGTAGTGTGTTGTGTATGATTCACACGTTCCTTCAACTAACTCATTAATCCGCTGGGTTCAGGCAATGTCCTCTAAGTGCCTTGCCTCAGTTAAGTGCCAAGGGCACAACCGACCTCATCAACAAGTTTCGAAACTGCAACCATTCACCAAACTAATTTTATTTGTAAAAATGAAGAGTCTAAACAATTGGGCGGAAAATCACATCTTGAAAATGCTAGGTAATCGTCATATCACCTCGTACCCAATGCTAAGTTACCGGAGCTATTACAGTAAGCCTACAATTACAATATAAGAAAATATAACCCTAACTGAACTGTGGTCTGATCGAATGGTTAGCGCGACCGATTCATGTACCGAAATTAACGAAAGAAAAAAGGGACTTGACCAGCGGATCTTTAATTTAAAACTTGGCGCGGTAAATAAAAGTAAAATATAACACTAATGACATATGCAACAATATTCAACATCAATCTACCTCTATGTACTTGTGGCCGAATGCTTTTGCACATTCAATTCCTTTGAACAACTTTTTTGCGTGGATGAGTTTATGTTGTTTGAGGGTGAATGAACGTCTGAAACCTTTCCCGCAGACATCGCAACTGAAGCTTTTCTCATTCGTATGTGTTTTCATGTGAGATTTGAGGTTCGAGATTTGACAAAACGCGTGGCCGCAAACTTCACATTTGAACGGCTTCTCGCCTGCAAATGGAACATCGTGAGTGGGAGGTACAATCGTGTGACCGAATGGTTAACGCGACCGATACATATCCCGACTTCCACACAAAAACGTTCTGAGTAACGATTTCATCATGGGTTCGAAACTTGGAAACAGCAAAAAAAACAAAATGTGTGTGGGTGAATGGTTAAAGCGACCGATAGATATACCAACTATATAAAACGGTATTAGGGACGAATCATGGGTTCGAACCTTAGCCCAGTAAAAAAAAACAAAAAAGCGTAAGTGGCAGATTACGCTAGAAAATCGTCTTTGTAAAATGTTGTTTGTCACCGGGCTTACCTATAATTAAATTGCTTAAGCGATTAATATGCAGAATAACCGTCTAATTGACTGCTATTGTAGCGCATTGATATGCAGCCTACCTGTATGGATTCGTATGTGTTCCTTCAAGTGCTGCGAGAGTCGGAAATGCTTGTTGCAGTGCGTGCATTTGAACGGTCGGTCGTTAGAATGAATCAGCTGATGACGATGCAAATTCTCCAGGAGAGAGAATCGCTTTCCACACGTTTCGCACATATGGGGACGTCCCGACGGAATGCATTTCCCTAAACAAAAACGCGAGATTGAACAAAACATGAAGCATATACAACACTTCAAAATTTGAATTTTCAAAATTGTTTTTATTACGTTTTGCTCAGGCTAACTTACAAATCCATGCAATATTCTTTTAAGTAAATAATATATTTTTTAATTACAGTTTTAGACGATATTGATTCTAGTTGCTGTATTATTGTTAATATGTAACAAACTTTCGCATACTTGCGTTAATTAGTCTATACCTTCGTGTTTCTTGTCTTTAAAACTCATAATACAGTAAGAAACACCAAAATATCGACTTGTAATTTTTTTTAATTTTAATTTCAGACAAATTGATTATTTATGCTGTAACTTTGTTTAAATGTAACAAACTTTAGTTTACTCGCTTTTAACAGTATACCTTCTATACCTTCGTGTTTCTTTTCTTTAAAACTCATATTACATACTTCAACACAATTGCAACACTTATCTGCCAGAGCTATCAACAATTTCCCTTCAAACCACGTTCCTATTGTAGAACTCGCAACGATCTATGTAAGTAATGCCGACTCGAACCACAGTGCGCAGCCTAAATATTAATAATCGCACAAGATGCGCCTTAACGTAACTAGACCGGGGGGCAACATCATCAATTCGCCATCATTAATTAGAGCATCGACGAACTTAAATGACACCGATAGAGACCTGGTTCAACTGATGTCCTTCGTCAATGAAGGTGATTAGACCGAGAATTTTATTCAGCGTCGTTAAGCTTTACTACAATGTGACTGGTTTGCTTCTGGCGCAAACAAAACTTCGGTTCAACGTATTCTCGCACGATTTCGTTGTTTTGCCGACCTTTTACGTCTTTGCTGTGTATTTGTCACGGCGCAGACTTTCAAAGTCGGAAACGGTTGCTGATTATTTATCAGGGAAAGCAAAACAAAGGGACGGTTGTTGATATAGCGGCGGAACCGTGTTTCGTTCTATCTGTCTGTTGTGTGCAATCAATATTGGGAAACGTGCGGACTCACCGAGTCGGTTGGATTTTGCTCTTCTGTCACTTATCCACGTGACTTTGGAATCATTGGGGCGTGACGAATGCGACACCTGAATAACAAAGTTGTCGTTTTAAATGTGTTGACGGGCGAAGTGTAAGAAAACTGACCATTGAACCGTTTGTTGTTGTATATGGACTCTTTATACTCGACATTGCTACTGATTCTGCAACACTGCAGTTCAAAACATATATTACACAATGTACAACGATGGTATTCGGGAACAAGGCATTATACATTGAGCCCAGCTATATTTGATTTATACACCCAGTCACAGCCTTAAGGCGAATACAAAAATAATGTTGCGCGCTAAAGGATTTGTGTAAATTAATCAGTCGCCATTCAAAGCTATATAAACAAGAAGACTGGTCCTGTCGAAGCCACCGCTTCTGACTTTCCCATGAATAATGGCATAAAAACGAATATCTCATGTTTGATTTTTTGTGACGAGTTTTAAATATGTGGATTATCAGACTCACGCTAAACGAATTCGCATCATATTTTGATGTGTCAAATTAGCCACGTTTAGTTGTATAGACAAATTACTGTCGTGTGGCCGAATGGTTAGCGCGACCGATACAATATACCGATTTCCATACAAGAACGGTCCTTGTGCTGAGCCCTTCAAGTGTTTGGAACTTTACTCGGTAACAAAATTGTAGAAAAAGGGGTAATTTGTATAAAGCTGGTTAATTTTGGTCCAGGTTAAACAAAAATACGGTAACCTTTTTGGGATAACACTTCATTTAGATTATCTGGTCATCTGGTTTAGCTAAACTAGGTTTAAGCCTAAAACCTTAAACCAGGACTTCCGTGGCCAAGAGCGACACGTAGAAACCCTGTTTAAGGAATCGGTCGTACCAGGTTGACGCTATACCCGTTTCACATATTTAAATTGCACAATAAAACGTGGCCAGTTTTAATACACTTAGACTAACTTAGTATGGTTACACTTAACCATGCACCTTAATGCTCCCCATAGCTAAATATATATGGAATTTATATATGTATTAAGGATGGGATATTCATGTTTATTCCCGTGAGTGGAAAACCAAGGAGGTTAACACACAGGCAATCGTCAGATCACCTCGCGTCCACCGTCGGGTTACCGGAGCTATTGCAGTGTGTTGTGTATGATTCATACGTTCTTTAATGTATATATGTGTATATATATTTATCATCTTTTTCTTAGATTTAAGTTCATTCACACAAGTAGTCTGTTGAAAATACCATGTGATCTTGAAACATTGTCATCTCGTCGTACGTTCTCCCGCATAAATGACATTCGAATGTAAAGTTGTTGTCATTCATACCTCGCGCGTCATAAGCATGTCTGAAAAAACGGCGTATAATAAAGCACTTGAATAAATTCTGTTATTTTTAAAGTGTGTCAATAACTCTGCGTTATGTAGATTGTTACAAAACTTACCGAATATTTTCGGAGCTCTGATTCACTGTCGTATTTTCACATCGCTTCGTGAGTTTTAAGTTCACCTCAAAATTCGAGTTTTTCCAAGTTTCAAAATTGCCACAATTTACCGGCGCCATTAAAACACGAATATAAATCAGCACTGCACATAGAAAACTGCCTCGTAAAATAGAACTGCTAAATTATAGAAATATGAAGGTAAAAGCCGTTAAACTGCAACTAAAGTCCGTCAACTTGACGTGCACAAGTCGTAAAATGTCTCCACCATATAACCTTGTCTGATTCTACAGCTGTGCGCATGAACTTAAACGTGTTCACGAAACAGCCGAGTTAATGTGACGCTTTCTTCGTCGTTAAATTTAGAAAGTAGATTGAACGTTTTAGGAACCTTCTTCCCCCCCGCGAACATTGGTTGAGCGACGGCGGTCGTTTAGAAATTGTCTAATTGGTCTCCGCGGTTGCATTCTATACCACTAAGCCACGTTGCGTGTTATTAAAGAGTGACATTCGAAGGCGAGAGCGACTTTTAAAACTGCCTGTTTCTAAATACTAACGTTGCCTCTGTAATTTGGTGTAACTGTGTCATAGTTTTTTTCTCGTTCTTAATTTTAATCCTGTATATTTAAGTCAGAGTCCTATCCGATTTTACTTGATTTTATTATTAGATATACGTTGACCTAATGTACTGTTTGATGTACTGAACAGGCAACTACAACTCAAGCATTTTTTATTAATCAAGTATAAATCACAGTGTGTTACATGTACTCTGTGTCGAAATAACCCCTCGCATTTAGGGATACCTGCATGGCAGATAGAATATTGTTGATGTACTAATTGTTGGTTGCAATAGCCAAATGACAACGTTGTTAAAAACAATATCGCATATAAACGAAAACGTCTCTTAAAAACATGGCTGATCAATTGTTTAGAGATGTAACAGACGCGATACAATATTCAACGTTGCAGAAATAAAAGTAATGTATTTATGTAGAAAATAGTAGATTGGTTGTAATACGTAGTGATACAGCGTGAACAATACAGTTTAAGGCTGTTGTAACCATATGAATTAATGTTAAGGACCAGGATAGCGCAAACGCGGTACAAATAACCAGAAATTATACGATTTATATAATGTTTGTGGACACACTTATATAGGTGACATCTATATCGGACCATTATAGACCAGGTCCCGTGCAAACGACTCGTAATTGATGACGCCATCACCGAGAGGGTCTGCGTCACTAATGAATTCCGCGGCTTCATCTTCCGTCAATACGTCACCCATTGTTAACAGGATATTACGTAGTTCCGACGACTTGATAACTCCTAAAGAGATCAAAACGTTTACGCGGATCGGCGGAAAATAATAACAGAAATGAACAGTCGTGTGGCCGAATGATAATGCGACCAAAACATATACCGAATTCTATACAAAAAACGGTCCGAGTAAATCAGTAAAAAAATGCGAACTTGAAAAACGGATTACAGCAGTTAGTTTTCAGGAAGCGAGACGGTCTTTCGTTTAAACGGTTGCTGAATCGAAGCCAGTACCTGGTTAGTCGACTTTGTTCTTGGGATGGACATACATTTCAATGTCTTCTTGTTAGGATAGGATATTCACGTTTATCTCCGTGAATGGGAAAACCAAGGGGGTTAACACACGGAAAACTGTCCCTATTATTTACAACACATAACCCGACAGCTAGCACGTGATCTTCTAAACAATAACCGTGTTTCAAAACTTTCCAGCATTCGGTTATAAAAGTGGATATCCCATCGCATCCTATTTTTTACCGGACTTAGTTTCGAACCCATAATGAGCTCGTCCCCAAGACCGTGTTTTGTATGTGATTTGGTGTATGTATCACGTTAACCATTCGGCCACACGACCGTACCATCACATCCTAATTACCAGTCGATCCCTTGTCAAATCTGCGAAACGCCTCGAGCAAGTCGTCATCGTTATTTCCCCCTCCAGCCACGCACAACTTCATCATCTGAAGGAAATTCCCCCATTCCACTACTCCTCTGTTTTCAGGGTCTGCCACCTAGCGAATAAAGTATTTTGGTAAATAATGATATTCATATTTATCCCCGTGAATGGGAAAACAAGGGGGTTAACACACGGGCCAATCGTCAGATCACCTTGCGCCCACTTACTGAAGCTATTGCGGTGTGTTGTGTATGATAGACACGTTCCTTCAATTTGGTAGAACCCATTAATCCGCTGGGTTCAGGCAATGTCCGTAAAGTGCCTTGCCCAAGGACACAACCGACTAGCTGGCGACCAGTTTCGACCATGCAACCCTTCGCCTGAAAGGCGACGCACTAAACCACCAGGCTAATCTGTCGGACAAATCTTTAGTATAGTAAGAACGAAGGTGGTGTAGTCAGAATTTCTTGTTCTTAGAGCGGGATGTTTTATAGGGTCGTAACGGCATTGGGTTTATCCCCTTTATTTAACTCGTATATCCGCATTCGAAATTTTGTCCATCCTAAATTCGCTCCCCCAAGCGACCAAACAAGGCATACAATGGCATTATTTGTTTCGTTAGGTGACCTTTAATAATAGGGCAAAATAAATAAACTTAACTAAACAAACATTTGCCGTACAGCACTACCCACTGTTTGCAGCTTAAGCGTGGACCATAGCGGCTGTGCAACTATCCTTTCAACCAAAATGTTGCAGGTTCAAAAATGGTCGCTAGCTGGTCGGCTGTGTTCTTGGGCAAGGCACTTAACGGACATTGCCTGAACCTAGTGGATTAATGGGTTCTACTAAATTAAAGGAACATGTGAATTATGCACAACACACTACAACAGCTCCGGTAACCCGACGGTGGGCGCGAGGTGATCTGACGATTACCCGTGTGTTATTGCTCTTTGTCCATTTACGAGGATAAACATGAAAGTCCAAACTTACATTCCGTCTTTCCTTCAGCCACCCTTCCGTGGGGACCTGCCCGCATGCGCGTAGCACAGACCCGAGATCAGCTGTAGCTACTGCGCCCTCCTTCTTAAAGTCGAAATTTTCAAAATGATTTCGAAACTTTTCAGTTTGTTCATGGCTAAATCGAACTTCTTCTTCCTTAGTTTCTTCCGACATTACAATGTAGGTAAAGATATCTACTAAAAGCACATTTAAGCACCGAATGTCCGTGAGCTTAATTCCTATCAGAAGCAAATATAAATGAATGCTCAGTATTATACTGAGCTTTTTTACCTACTGATTTTACCTACTAGTTCTGTCGTTTTTTACCGAGCATAGTTTCGAATCCATAATGGATACGTTTTTTTATATGTCAGTCGGTATGTGTATCAGTCGCGTTAACCATTAGGCTGCACGACCGTATGAGTTTCGTCGTTTTATCCTGTCTCATTAACTTAAAATATTTACGCTATTCTTCCATAATAATGTAATGAAGAAGCGAAAAATAAACTAAACTAAAACTAACTTGAAAACTACTATTTTGGCTTAGTAACTTTTGCTGACACTGAACTATACTCAAATCAGACTTTTAATTTAACTCAGTCTCTATCTTATAAAGACCTCCACTACAGTTGCGCTGGGATCATATAATAAAAAGGCTGTGATTTTAATCAACGAAATCCGTTGGAAAATAAATATTGAAGCACTTCACCACGTATTATGTGTATAGCCCTCTATGAACTATATTCATCTATCGACAAAAGGCAAGTTCTTGTGATGAAAGACCAGGTTTATTATATAACTTTCAGCTAATATACCTTCAAACCCTGTATTTCAAGAATAATAACAAATCTGCTTCGTAGAAAATGAACATCTGTATCTGTGTTACACATTGGAGTATTGATACATGTAACATATGTACAAGAACAAGGCTTTGACAATATTCCTAAACAAATAAAACGTCAAGACGCGGTGAGAGCACAGTATTATTCTTAAGATCGTCCGACCGCGGCTAAAATAACATTTGCTTTTCGTGACTTCTACTGCCGAATGAAAAGTTTCTATAGTCGAAAGAAAAATTGACAATAGCAGAGAAAATCCTAAAAATCTTTAACAAAAGTCAGAATAATTGAACATTCGTTTCGGGCTTTACTCGACGGCTCAAACGCATATCTAAATGCTATTAACCTCAAAAGCATGTATTTTGAAAACAGTTTCAAGAGGCCTTAAGATGGAAATACAATTGTTAAGTGGTGAGATTTAAACAACGACTCGCCAACATTCGTTGCTTCGAGATTACCCTCCTCGAAATATTTGTGTTTGTCTTTAAAAGTGGATTTCACATATTTTTCTTGTTGCCTGTATTGAATTACACCTTAACACGCGTGGACTATATCCTTCTTTTGAAACCATTTAACAACTCTATTACGTAATGGAGTAAACTCGGGGTTCATAAACTTTGTTTCTGCTTGTCCTAAATTGATTAACCGGGTTCAAATCCGTTTTGTATGGAAATCGTCCGTCCGGTTGGTCTGGTGGTTTGGTGCGACGCGCTTAACGGTAATTGTATGAACCCAGCGGATTAATGGGTTTTACTAAATTAAAAAAGGAACGTGTGTACCATACACAACACACTGAAATAGCTCCGGTAACCCGACGATGGGCGCGAAGTGATCTGACGATTTCCCGTGTGTTAACCCCCTTGGTTTTCCCATTCTCTAAAATAAACATGAATATCCTATACTAAATCGTATTACGTTAAGCAGTTGGCCAGACGAAACTTTAAACGATTCGAACCGGACTAAGTTTTAAACCAATGATGTACACGTCACCCCCACGGTTTTCATATGAAATATATTTCGCTCGTTTTAACCATTCGACCACACGCCTGTTCACATTTAATCAATTTTTATTTTTTACTTTATAACCGAGGTTAGTTAAGACGGGCTTATTACTAAGTCACTTTTTTATTTTTGGAATGCTATATGAATCGGTCGCGTTAACCATTCGTTTGCCTAATTTTAAAAAGTAAATTGTAAAAAATTTCATTTAAAAAATTTGTAGGCGTTTTCTAAATATCCACATATTTTTTTGTTATTTTTTTGGACGAAAATTGCACATGGCACTAATTTGTTTTCATGTTTATTCCCGTAAATGAGAAATCAAATGGGGTTAACACACAGGCAATCGTCAGATCACCTCGCGCCCACCGTCGGGTTACCGGAGCTATTGTAGTATGTTGTATATGATAGACACGTTCCTTCAATTTGGTAGAATCCAATTAATCCGCTGGGTTCAGGCAATGTCGGTAAAGTGCCTTGCCCAATGACACAACCGACTTGCTAGCAACCAGTTTTGAACCCGCAACCCTTCGACTGAAAGGCCACGCATCATGAAAGCGGTTGGTATCGACTAAATCCAACCCCAATTAAGGTTGAAACAACATGAATGCAATTATGAATGGCAGGCTATAATACAAGTATCCGACATAAATTCATAACATAAGTTTACATCTCTTGGTGTTTTATAATTGTCACAAATATTGGTTTTGAAATACTCACCATAATTAAAAAACCGCTTTGTATCATTTAGCGAAGCCTTTCAACCGAAAGGTTGTAAATTCTGAACTGATCGCTAGCTAGTCGGTTGTGTCCTTGGTCAAGGCACTTTACGTACATTGCCTGAATCCAGCAAATTAATGGGTTCTACCAAATTGAAGGAACGTGTCTATCATACACAACACACTGCAATAGCTCCAGTAACCCGACGATGGGCGCGAGGTGATCTGACGATTACCCGTGTGTTAACCCCCTTGGTTTCCCATTCACGGGGGATAAACATGAATATCCTATCCTTGTCATCAATCTAAATATTTACCTCGTGCATACAGATTAATGGTATTTAAATATCAATTGCTGAAACAAAGGCTCAAAGCACGACGAACAAACAAAATGTTAATTATTTGCAAGTAGTTTTATGGTGCTATGTTGTGGGCAACGTCATATTTGGAAGTTGGATAATGGAGGAGGTATGTAGGCTATTATCTGTTCATAATGACTATTGTTACGAATGGTCAGTATTTGACCATATATAACCAGATATTGTTACGAATGGTCAGTATTTGACCATATATAACCAGATATTGTTACGAATGGTCAGTATCTGACCATGTATAACCAGATATTGTTACGAATGGTCAGTATCTGACCATGTATAACCAGAGATTATTACGAATGGTCAGTATTTGACCATGTATAACCAGATATTGTTACGAATGGTCAGTATCTGACCATATATAACCAGATAGTGTTACGAATGGTCAGTATCTGACCATGTATAACCAGATATTGTTACGAATGGTCAGTATCTGACCATATATAACCAGATATTGTTATGAATGGTCAGTATTTGACCATATATAACCAGATAGTGTTACGAATGGAGAACTAGGTTACTCTATCATTGTTAATTTAAGGATCAATTATATTTATTCTTAGAAATAGTTTCAGCTTTGTAACAGCATATTTATAAATCTAATCCCAATCGGCTATTATTTTCACCAGGATTGAAATCTACTTTTTCCGCAGAATATTACTAAAATCCCTCGATCGAAGCGCAGATTCTTCCAAGCGGGCGTTGTGGTCGTGACTGTAGCTATTGTTGCTGCCATATGTGGTTTGATGGTTTATTACGTGGGCAACGTGGGCGTCGGTAGGTCGTGTGCTCTTGATCATTACTTGTTTGGCTGTCATATATGATAATGGTGTCTTCTCTCATGTAATTCTAATTTTAAACTTTTTGTTAAGGCCTGTTACTTCCCGACGGTTAACTTCTACTAAATTGAAGGAACATGTGAATCATACACAACACACTGCAATAGCTCCGATAACCCGACGGTGGGCACGAGGTGATCTGATGATTGCCCGAGTGTTAACTTCCTTGGTTTTCCCATTCACACGGGTAAAACATAGATATCCTATCCTACATGCAGTGATTCAATTTGTGTGGAAAATCGGATTTCATAGTTCACCTTAATAGAATGTCGAAACCATCTGACCCACAACCAGTACTTTGCGTCGCACATAAATATAATTTACCCCATCCAGCCCCAGTTGACGACCCAATGTCAACTACCACCCCTCAACCAATGTCAAGTACAACCCCTGACCCAATGTCAACTACAACCCCCCACCCAATGCCAAGCACAACCACCGATCCCAACATTCCATCTGACTCGTACTACATTGGAGTTGCGAGGTGTGATGTCACTGGCCCTGTTGTGCAAGTTAACATGGTAATTATACTGTGGACCCGGTAGTGTTAATACCCAGTGCTGCAACGATATATCGATAAGCACGATACCACTCAGCTACTAATAAACGCATATCGTGATTCTTGTACTACAGACGCATTAATTTATCAAGGAAAATGCGAGATTTCGCTTACAAGTCTTATTTAAACAAACTTTTTTTTGTCACAAAGAAATTCTTTTTAGAATTTCCTATGTTAAATAAGGATAATCACGGTTATCACGCTACGTGACTCGCGATTATCGATATTTTTTACAAGTATTGTTGCAGTCCTAGTGAAAACCAGTTTATATTTTAACATGATACATTATTGTCACTTGGTTAGGTCAAACAAGTATTTTATATGGATGCCTACATTAGTTTGGAAGTTTGGCGCCTTAACCCCACACACTTATTTCTTATTGTGTATTGTGCAACAGCTAGCTTTGAAACACATGTAGTACCACTAGCCATCTGTCATTGCTTAGCTTATTCTATGTGGGATATCTGCTCGTGTTTAATCCCGATTTATTGAAATCCACAAGGAGCGTTCACACAACGGCAATCGCACATATCCTAAACACCCAGTGGAATAATGGCTTTCTCTGGGAACGTGTCTATCATACACAACACACTGCAAATCTAGCTCCGGTAACCCAACGGTGGGGCGCGGGGGTGATCTGGACGATTGCCCGTGTATTAACGCCCCCCTTTTATTTCCCAATTCATGAGGATAAACAAGAATATTCTAGACCAAATATATCTTCCACCCCCCGCTTACAATTCTTTGGATTGTTTTCACAATATCCGATCCTATATATCTTTTACCTGAGAAAAGGATAGGATGTTCTTGCTTATCCCCGTGAATGGGGAAACCAAGGGGGGAGCACACGGGCAATC
>CH002454.1:147643-163538 GCA_000149265.1 Ciona savignyi | reverse complement strand
GGGCAATCATCAGATCCCCTCGTGCCCCACTAGTGGGGTTATGGAGAGGTTATTTGCAGTTGTTGTGTATGATTGAGACATTTCTTCAATTTAGTTGAACCCATTAATCCGCTGGGTTCAGGCAATGTCCATTAAGTGTCTTGCCCAAGGATACAACTGACTAGCTAGCGACCAGTTTCGCACCTGCAACCTTTCGATTGAAAGGCGACGCACTTACCCGTTAGAACAACCGGCCGGACAAAAGTCAACTCTAGCCCCATGCAACCAACCATGTGTTCATCCTCGCGCAGATGGGCTATGCGCACCCGGAGCAAGTGGCCAACGGGCTTCATACGAGGCTTTACAGTCGAGCTTTCGTGGTTGCAGACAACCAAAAGCAAAATCGCGTCGCTTTCGTTAGTTTTGATGGTGGAATGGCCTCACAACTACTCAAGCTCGAAGTCGTGAAGCGATTGAAGGAAAAACATGGAGATATGTGAGAATAAGCATCTTGGCTGATTGTTGGCAACTTTGTATGGTAGGGGTGAGGGGGGTAGTAGGGTTTAGGCTTAGGTGAAGTACCGAGTCAGGAACGTAGGCGTCTTGAAAGACATGTTGTACATTTGTACGCTATCTATCGAATAAGCGGATTCAAACTATAGCTCTTTGCCTATTACATTAAAGTATTTTTACAGCTATTTCTGCACCCAGTAAAATGATAGGTTCTACCAAATTGAAGAAATGTGTCTATAATACACAACACACTGCATTAGCTTCGGTAACCCGACGATGGGCGCGAGGTGATCTGACGATTGCCCTTGGGGTAACATTCCTTATTCTTTCGATTTTCCATTCACGGAGATAAAAATTTATATCCCCTCCTTTCGTAAAATGAATTTCTAGATAGTCGACAATGACTTTTAGACAAGTATAATGGACATTGCCTGAACCCAATCAACAAGAATATGGGTATAACAACTGTAAGGTCCATTATCGTACACGCTGTATTAGCTTTAAAAAATGGACAGAGGGTAAGGTCAACAATATATTTTTTTGCTAGGCTAAGATCCGAACCCATGATAGGCTCGTCACCAGGACCGTTTTTTTGTACAAGAGTGGGTATATATATCGGTCGCGTTAACCATTCAGCCATACGACCGTACAAGGCCAGCAATAGTTAGTTAGTTATGTGCATGACGCCCCCTTGCGGTCCATCAAACTACGTCATTGTTGAATCGACCATTGCAGATTCACCGAGCGGAACGTAGTGATATCAGGAACACATACACATTCGGGACCCGCTGGCTTCTTCCAATTCCTCTTGTTCGAGATGACTTCGCTGGGTCATGTAGAGCAGTCAACTACTGCATTTGTGGATGGGATTGTGGAGAGCATAGAGCTGGGTGTGTAGGTTCTGTGAGATATTTATGTTTAACCCTGTGAATGGGAAAACACAAGTAGTGTGCATCAGAAATCGTCAGATTACTTTCCACCCACCGTTTGGTTACCAGAGCTATTGCATTGTGTTGTATATGATTAGGATAGGATAAAATATTCATGTTTATTTCCGTGAATGGGAAAACCAAGGGGATTAACACACGGGCAATCGTCAGATCACCTCGCGCCCATCGTCGGGTTACTGGAGCTGTTGCAGTGTGTTTTGTATGATTATGAAGTCAATGTAATATCTTCGGTAACCTGGCAGTAGACATTTAGTATTCTTGATTTTATGCTTCAAAGGCTTTTATATAGAAACGGAAAGAATTATAATTGGGTTGTGGAGGGGAAACGAAGGGGTCGTTTTAAAGGGGGCGGTCGTCAGATAACTTCATGTACCGGTGGTCGAAACTAGTGCAATGAAAAATTCGATAACATGATTCTCTCAGTGCGTTCATCACTGATCAACCGAGTAATCGTAAGATTAAATCTTCTGTTTCAAAATTCTCAATTTGTAGCGAATTCCAAGCTTGAACTCGGGAGGATCAAGATCGGCAGTGGTTTGGTGGACAACGGGAATATTAACAGAAGTCCAACTTCGTACTTGCTCAATCCAGAGGCTGAACGCGCACGGTTTGTACATGTTGTTACCTCGAGTGTGAGATATGAATTTTCCTCACAAGTTATCCACCGATAATCGTGGATAAATACTTAAATACTAAATTGGCTGGGAAAACTAAAAGGAGGGAAAGCGGGAAGGAGGAAAACTGCTCACTTAAATGAATATTAAGGCATTAGAGGGTTAAAGTTAAGGTTAGTTCTGGGGTTAAGATTAGTGTTTAGAGAAGGGTTTAAATTAATTTCCGTAGTTCGTCTTTCCCTCTTTTTAGTGTCGTCCAATTGGCTCCAGTTTGTCTAATAAATATTTGTTAAAATAATGTCGTCAAAATTAACTGAATAGCTATTATGATCTAAATTAATTAACCATTTAATGTAGCTAGTACACAGCCTAGATACTGAAATATATGCCCAACCAACCACTTGAATTCCAGTGGTATTAGGCATGACCAACAAATAGTGATAAAACAACACAGCTACAGGCCAACACCCTAACCCCTGTCTTCACAGATACACCCATGACACCGAACAAAGTATTACCGTCCTGTCCTTCGACAACTTGGCAGGTAATTCTCTGTACTCACAATCGTGATCACATGTTTTATTTTTTAATTCATTTGTTGCCTTATAAACACGACCGCCCCCTTATAAACACTACCCCCACACCCCCCAGGAGATCCACTCGGGATGCTATCCTGGTACCCGGCCCACCCTACCAACATGAACTTCACCAATCTTCTCATCAATTCCGACAACAAGGGGAGAGCTTCAACTTTGTTCGAGAAAATGATGAGAAAACCGGGGGAAACACTGGCAGGAAAAGTATGGCATCACTGTTCAATGTTTGAATTAAATATGTCTTGAGGGGGAATTATTCCATAGTTTTGGTGAGCAGTTCTCCTCCTTCCCTTCTCCCCGCTTTCCCTCCCTTTAGCTTTGCCCATGTTTGCGCAAACTCGTCATCTGTGGCCATTAATCCGCAGCTCGGTCTATTACACTCATTACACATTGCGGGTGTGTGGCCGAATGGTTAACTCGACACAACTTGTTCTATACAAAACCGGTCGTAGTGATGAGTCTTGGTTCGAAATTTATCTCGGTTAAAAATTATTGCACGGTAGTTTTTAGAAATGTATTTTGTGAATTACTTTAGTAGAATAAGTGCAATAACATTGTTTGAATCGTCGAACGATTAGTCTGTTAGTGCGTCCCCTTTCAGTTGAATGGTTGTAGATTTGAAACTGGTCTTTTACGGACATTGCCTGAACCTAGCGGATTAATGGGTTCTACTAAATTAAAGAAAAGTGTGTATCATACACAACACACTGCAATAGCTCCGGTAACCCGACGGTGGTCATAAGGTGATTTGACGATTGCCCGTGTGTTAACCTCCTTTGTTTTCCCATTCACGGAGATACACATAAATATTATATATCATCTTTCTAATCAATATAAAATATATCCCCAGGAGGAATTTGTCGCCGCGTTCGCCCAAGCCAACCTCGGGGATGTATCGCCCAGGACCAATGGACCGGTCTGCGTCGACACAGGTTTGTGGTTCCTAATTCAAGTTGCTTTTTAACGACCTTGTGACTTTGGCCTCAAAAGTATTTTTTAACACTTTGTACGACGCAGCATTAAATGAAAGAGAGTATAAGACATTTATGGTTTACGTGGTAAAAAAACGCAATGGCTGTTACCACACGTGAATATTAATCACGTGTGTATTTATTCGTCGATTACCTTGTAGACATAGACGGGTGGCAGGAGCAAATACAAGCGTTAAAGAGAATAAAAACCGTGTGATAAAGCGTTGCGTCTTACCTAACCACAACTATAAGGCAAACTGGGTAAAGTCCCCTTTAGTAACTCTGCAAGGCATGTTCGTCAAGTGACTGGTTTAGAAGCTGCAACCATCCGGCCAGTGACTGGTTTCGAAGCTGAAACCATCCGGCCAGTGACTAGTTTAGAAGCTGCAACCATCCGGCCAGTGACTGGTTTCGAAGCTGCAACCATCCGGCCAGTGACTGGTTTCGAAGCTGCAACCATCCGGCCAGTGACTGGTTTCGAAGCTGCAACCATTCGCCAATGACTAGTTTCGAAGCTGCAACCATCCGGCCAGTGACTAGTTTCGAAGCTGCAACCATCCGGCCAGTGACTGGTTTCGAAGCTGCAACCATCCGGCCAGTGACTGGTTTCGAAGCTGCAACCATCCGGCCAGTGACTGGTTTCGAAGCTGAAACCATCCGGCCAGTGACTAGTTTCGAAGCTGCAACCATCCGGCCAGTGACTGGTTTCGAAGCTGCAACCATCCGGCCAGTGACTGGTTTCGAAGCTGCAACCATCCGGCCAGTGACTGGTTTCGAAGCTGCAACCATCCGGCCAGTGACTATGGTTTCGAAGCTGCAACCATCCGGCCAGTGACTAGTTTCGAAGCTGAAACCATCCGGCCAGTGACTGGTTTCGAAGCTGCAACCATCCGGCCAGTGACTATGGTTTCGAAGCTGCAACCATCCGGCCAGTGACTGGTTTCGAAGCTGCAACCATCCGGCCAGTGACTGGTTTCGAAGCTGCAACCATCCGATCACACAACCATATCACCCACCCATCCCACAGGGTTGGATTGCGAACCCCTATCATCCACGTGCAATGGTACGTCACAGAATTGCGTGGGGTTCGGACCAGGAAAGGACATGTTTGATTCAACCGATATAATCGCACGTCGACAGCTTGACGCAGCGAAACTCGTGTATGAAAGGTATTCGTGGCGTTTATTTGTTAACCAACCAAGTAGCAATGTATTGTGGTTAAAGTTAAAATGAAAACTCACTCAGCAGTCGAAACCCACCGAAGCACTTTTTTTCACTGAGCCAAGTTTCGAACCCATGATAGGATCGTTACTCGAATTTGTATTGTAGTCGGTATATGTATCGGTCGCGTATAACCATTCGACCACACTACCGTACTTCTTTTTTTACCAAGTTAAGCTTTGAATCCATGTTGGACTAGGCACAAGGACCGTTTTTTGTATAGTAGTCGGTATATGTATCGGCGCGCTAACCATTCGGCCACTGCCAAGCTTAAACCCATGCACACACAGCGCCACCGAGCGGTTGGATGGACCGGTGGACTGGATTCATCAATACGTGGATATGACGCAACAATCAGTTCAACTTGATGACGGTTCCACGGTTACTACATGCAAACCAGGCATGGGATACAGGTAATATCTTCACAATTTCGCATCAAAGAAAACTTAACTATTCAGGTTTTGGGATCGAAACCAACCGACGGTAGTTGGTTTTATACTTGGAAACAAAATTTAGCAAACATCGTCCGAACTTAGTGAAAATGGGTTAAAGCACTATCGTAGCAATACCACCGTGTTTAACACGCTACAATCATTATCGTACAGATGTGAGCGAGGTGATCTGACGATTGGTGATTTGTTATCGTTGATTGCGTTTCCCATTCGCTGGGATAAACATAAATCGTCCGGTCCGTTGGTCTAACGGTTAAGTGCGTCGCCTATCAATCGAAAGGTTGCAGGTACGAAACTGGTCGCTTGCTAGTCGGTCGTGTCCTTCGGCAAGGCACTTTACGGAAATTGCCTGAACTAATATTCTATCCATGACAGTTTCGCTGCTGGGTGTACTGACGGAGCCGGAGCGTTTAATTTCGTCCAGGGAATGACTCGTGGAACTCCATTTTGGAACACGATTCGTGACATTCTGGCAAAAATAATTTGCACCGTTGAACCACCACGAGAATACTACAACTGCCACCAACCTAAACCTGTGCTCCTTCCAACCGGGTGTAAGTCATTACCTATATGCAAATTAAAAACTTCAATTTATTATGATATTAGTGTTATCCGACGATCTTTGGGGTAAATATTTTGATCCACCAGTATGGAATAGGATATTCATGTTTATCCCCGTGAATGGGAAAACCAAGGGGGTTAACACACGGGCAATCGTCAGATTAACTCGCGCCCACCGTATTGGATTGAATTGTGTTGTATATGTTACACATGTTTCTTCAATTTGTTAGAACGTAATAATCCGCCGGGTTTAGGCAATATCCATTAGGTGCCTTGCCAAAGGATATAACCGTCTTGCTTGCGACCAGTTTCGTCCCGGAAACCTTTCGACTGAAGTTGAAGCACTAACCACCAGACCAATCTATCGGACGGTATACAGCGATAACTGCTAGATAACCAAGCATACCTTCCCACCAGACATGGACAAACCATATGACTGGCATCCTACCATAGTGGACATACAAGTGTTGAGGATTGGTCAGTTGCTGATTGCTGCGGTGCCAGGGGAATATACCACCATGGCTGGGAGGAGGTTGAAGGAACGACTCTATAATGAAGCTGTCAGTCAGGGGATGGCTGGGGACACGAAGGTAAGGATATCGAACCTTGGGAGATGCATGTTTATCCCTGAGAATTGAAAATGCAAGGGAGGTTATCACACAGGCAATCGTTAGATGGGCTGACTTACTAGCTTGGTAGTTTTAAAGTGCATCACTTTTTAAACAAGGGGTTGCAGGTTCGGAACTGGTCGCCAGCTAGTTGCTGTGTCATTGGACAAGGCACTTAACGGACATTGCCTGAACCCAGCGGATTAATGGGTTCTAACAAATTGAAAGAATGTGTGAATCATACACAACACACTGCAACATAAAAAGAACCCAGTGGATTAATATACTAAAGTCAAACTGGCGTGTTTATCTGGTGCCTTCCAGGTGGTATTAGCAGGGCTGTCGAACGTCTACACGCATTACATCACCACACCTGAGGAATACAACGCACAGCGGTACGAAGCGGCCTCCACCATATTTGGTCCCCACACGTTCCAAGTCTACCAGCAGAAATATACCGATCTCATAGCGCCTCTGGTGGCCGGCAATAAAGGTTCGTGTGCCTGTCATGCAGTTTTGCGGAGGGGATATGTCTAAATTAGGAGGGAGAATATGTAACACGTGTGGATGGGATATCTATAAAGGGGAAAACTGCTCACTAAAATAACTACTTTGATATTAGTTGTAGAGTTGAGATTAGTGTTAGGGTTAAACTCCTTCTATCTGCAAGAAGAATGGGGGTACTGCACTCTAAACCTAAGATCACTGCATTAAGGTTGATGTAGTGCTGGGGTTAAAGTTAGCGCTAGTTGTGTGGTGGAAATTAGTGTTAAAGTCTTTGGGGCAGGGTTCCCTAATATTAGTGATCGGTTTCTCTCCTTTCCGCTTTACCCCGTCCCGTTTTCCTCCTTCCGCTTTCCCACTTTCCCACATTTAAACACCGATCAAAGATCCAACCAAGCTTGTCCGACATTCCGTATTGTGACGTCACAACATTTGTGGACTGTCGTTTCACCTGTGACGTATTACGAATTTGCCGTGATGGAAGTTGCTGACTCATCACGAATTTCTCGTCACATATTGCTGACTCATCACAACTTGATGGACACATATTGCTGACTAATCACAAATTGCTCGTTACATATTGCTGACTCATCACAAATTGCAGACGACGTTGACCTCGGTCCGACCCCTGAACTCAAACCAGCCAACCAATCACGTATCGCCCCCGTGCCACACCCAGATAAACTTTCACCGGGGATCAACTTTGGTGACGTAATTAGTGACGTCAACATGACGTATACACCGGGTGATACAGTGCAGGTGACGTTTCACGGCGCCAACCCACGTCATAATATGAAGGTAAGGGTCTACAGTTAAATTTGTGACGTATTAAACAGCACCCATTATGACATTATAACGAATCGATGGATCGCGGTTGATCGAAAATTGAAGTTCTTTAGTTGTACAACAATGGGTTGTGTTTAAAATATTTAAATAACCGGGTCGCGCGGTAAGACCATATGTGATCATTCATTCTGGTTGTTGGGAGATTGTGGGTTCGAAACCAGCTGTCAGCTAGTGCATTGTGTTGTATTCTGAGTTTTACCTAGTACCAACTGCCTTAAACAGGCAAACAAGTTAAAACTATAGCAATGAATCCACTATGTTCGATACAGTTGTATATCCAACTACACTGTGAGCATGAGGTAATCAGCTGATCATACCGCGTTAGAGCGCTTTTTTTGTGCGGACAAACACTAATATCCTGTCTGTATGACGCAATAACAAGGTTTGTGATGTAACTTTGTGCAAATCCAGTTGGGATCAACTTATTTGGAGATTCAGCGCGATGAGCACGGTTCGTGGACGACAATCTACACCGACGCTGATTGGTCCACCAAGTTCACGTGGTTGGAAACCAACTCGAGTGCGCCTCCAGCGGATATTACCATGTTCACCACCATCAGTGACGTCATAGCGGAATCGACTGGAATTCGATTCGACATCTCGATGGCGCGACAATTGCACGTCAGAGGGGAATTGTTTGACGGTTATGACGTCGATGGAGATAAAGACAGGTGAGGTCGATGACGTCATTGAATTAAATATGACGTCATAATTACATCTTCTTTCCCAAGGCTTCTCGAACACTTTAGAACAAAGGGAATCGTAAGAGAGGAACAATCGACCTTTGTTGACTTCACAAGCGTTGAAAGTTACGTCATAATCGAATGGAATATCCCAACAGATGAGACTGCTGGTTCATACCGCGTGTTGTATCACGGGGATCATATGAATGAAGTTGGAACTATCACCCCGTTCACGGGGATGTCACGTGAATTCCAAGTCTCACCAAGTATCACAAACTAATTGGAATTATCCGTTATCATCCGTCATTATCCGTTATCGTCCGTAATCATCCGTCATCGTACGTTATCATCCGTTATGGTCCGTCATCATCCGTCATTATCCGTCATCATCCGTCATTATCCGTTATCGTCCGTTATCATCCGTTATCGTCCGTAATCATCCGTCACCGTCCGTTACTTTACTTCTTCTCGCACTTCTACATCGATGTCACTTTTGCTCCATTTAATCGTGTTCATATACTATTTCCATGGCACTTTCTAATTTGCATAAATCGCTCACACGTGGTACATCGGTCACGTGACACAAATGGGCGCGAAAGATCTGATTCAAGTTATTGTTTGAATAATTAAACAATTGTAATTCCATTCTTACGCAAAATACCTCGTGGTGAGTTGGTATATTCCGTATGCCGCATACCGTCTGCCGTATCGAGACGATACCCATGTGTGCGTACACCACACTTTAAATATAACGCGGCACTAACGTGAATATACAGATACTTCACGTAAATCTACTTAAGTATATCAATACATTGGTGGATTTTTTGTATTTATTATTCATATATCATAACTGATTGACCAAATTACAATACGAGTAACCTATAGCCTTGACTCTTTAATGGTTTAATTTAATTAATAGTATTTTAATTGAAAGAAGCCATAAGAATGTGGAAACAACAACTGGATAGTAGATTATGGCATTATTATAAAGTTTGTTCAGATATACCTCCCCAATATCTTTGAGGGTAAAAATGTCGGTCTTTCAGCTGAAAGGGTGTGGGATCGAAAGCTTTTCTAGAGAGTCGGTTGTGTCGTTGGGCAAGACACCTAATGGGTATTGCATGAACCCAGTGGAATGGTTCTACTAAATTAAAGAACGTCTCAATAAGGAGGGGTTAACACACCAAGGGGGTTACCACACGGGCAATCGTCAGATCACCTCGCCCCCATCGTCGGGTTACTGGAGCCATTGCAGTGTGTTGTGTATGATTCACACGTTCCTTCAGTATAGGCCTAGTAGAGTCCATTAATTCGCTGGATTCAGACAATGTCCGTTAAGTGTCTTGCCCAAGAACACAACCGACTAGCTAGCGATCAGTTTCGAACCTTTAAGCTTTCGGTCGAATGGCGTCGCAATAAACCACCAAACTAACCGTCGGACAATAGAAGCCATAACGGGGTGGTATCGACCACTAATGGGTTCTACTAAATTGATGAAACGTGCGAATTATTAACAACACACTGCAATAGCTCCGATAACCCGAGGGTGGACGCGAGGTGATCTGACGATTGCCCGTGTGGCAACGCGTGAACATGGATATCCCATTTAAGCTGATGTTATAAAGGCTGAAGCTATTCAACATCCACATTTTAACACAAAAACTACATATTTCCATCATCGTCATTTATTTATAATATTCTGGCAGATTTATTCAGTTGAAGATTTCGATTTTCGTTTCTCGGATTTGGCGAGCGCTTTGTAAATCTTCTTCTTCGCCTCTTTATGCCTCCAGTGGTCCTTGATCTCCTGCCTCTCTAGCATCATCTTGTGGTGGACCATCTGCTTCTTTCGTTCCTCCTTCTTCGTTCGCTTCTTGCTGTTGTCCATTGTCCGCAGCGCCACCATCAGGGCCGCGATCTAAGGGGGGGATTTGTAACCGGGTGTTGGGGGAATCCCCACAAACGTGGCCTCCAGTTGAAAGGTTGCAGATTCGATACTGGTCGCTAGCTAGTCGGTTGTGTCCTTGGACAGGGCAATTTACGGACATTGCCTAAACCCAGTGGATTAATGGGTTCTACCAAATTGAAGAAATGTGTGAATCATACACAACACACTGCGATAGCTCCGGTAACCCGACGATGGGCGCGAGGTGATCTGACGATTGCCCGTGTGTTAACCTTTTTGCCTATTCTCATTTTTCTGGGAGGAAACAATAGTTTTCCATGCCCTACTCTTCACCAGATACATTATTAAACCACTTTATTTGTTTTTGGTTTTAAAACAGCAACCAGCACACACACGTACAGCACATACACACACACACACACGCACACATACACACACACACACGCACCCAACACACACGCGCAGCACATACACACATGCGCAGCACATACACACATGCGCAGCACATACACATACACGCACGGCACATACACATACACGCACGGCACATACACGCATGCGCAGCACATACACGCACGCGCAACACATACACGCACGCGCAGCACATACACGCACGCGCAGCACATATACGCACGCGCAGCACATATACGCACGCGCAGCACATACACACACGCGTATGTACATATTTAACGTCGCAATTCATCGAAACCTGTTTGTCCTTAGGTTCCCTCACGACTGCCTTTTTCATCAGCTTGTCTCGTTTGCCTTCTTTCTTTCCTCTCTCATTTTTCGGCTTGGATTTGAAGGGGAGTTCCCTCTGTAGAGCTCGTGGGACGACCAACCCATGGAACTGACGGCCTTCTGGTCGCACTATCGGCTGTATGGGGGGGGGGGGGGTTAGTGTGGGGGTGGGGATATTCTTGGGGTACAAGGGGGTTATTTAGGGGTGAGGATTGTAGGTTTGTACCAGGGAATAATGGTACGCAACCCCCCCACAAAGATAGTACAGAATAAAATCTTTTTTTAGTTTAGTTTATTTTTATTTTAACAATGAAAACACGATGCAGAACCTTTGATACAAATTTGAAAAACGGTAAAAAACGACAAAATGACAGTCTTTCGAACACGTCTTAAAAAACTAATAAATCATCAAGTTTCGGTAAATAGACGTGGCTGCTAAACCCACATAAAAAATTAATAAAATAAAAATGAAAAAATAAATGTTTATAAAAAATGACACGGGAGCCTCAAAGAAAAGTGTGCTTTATACAAATTTTGTAGCAAAACATTCAAAATTGAATCAGCTCGAAACCACCCAGGCGTGATATGCAAATTACCTTGTAGAGGGAATCCCCCTTGACTGGAACTTTCACATTCTGTTCAAACCGGAGTTGTCCGACGGATTTCATGGCGGTCCACGAGTCTTTCTTCTGTATGAGGAGGTTGGATGCGACCACGTACATCTTCGGTACCTGGGGGGGGGGTTCGTTGGGGGGGGGGGAACATGTGATGTACTTTTATCACTCACAATCACACTTGATGTAGCAAACAGAACTGGATATTTTTTGATATTGTCCGGCTGATTAGTCTGGTGGATTCGTGTACCTTTTAGCCAAAGAGTTGCTGATTCGAAACTGGTCGATAGTCAGTTGTGTTATTGGCGAAGATACTTAACCGAAAAATTGACGGAATGTCTGATTTATATACAACACACTGCAATATCTCTGGTAACCCGACGATGGGCGCGAGGTGATCTGACGATTGCCCGTGTGTTAACCCCCTTGGTTTTCCCATTCTCGGTGATAAACATGAATATCCTATCCTAACCTCTATTCACAGGTGCGTTTTCACTTACTTGCGTTTTCACAATTCTTGGAATAAACATCAATATCCTAACAAGTCATTTAATGACAACCTAACCAGCCACACCACTTATAAACACATCGACCCCCCCACCCACCTGCACAGGATACCAGGTCCTACAGAACACGATGTCGCTCATCAACAACTTGTCCTCGAACATTCCTCGGAACGATCCCGGCGGACCCTGCTCCTTACCGCCCCCGGTGACAGCTTTCTTGATATGCCCACGAATTCCACTGACTGATTTGATCGACGCTCCTTCGAACTTAGCGACCTCGAGTGGGCTGTTGAACATGCCCTGGAGATATTGAGGTCATCAGGGTATTCCCCTTTGTTGGAACCATGTCGTCTAAATAAACACCCCGCATTGGTTTGCAATGGACCGCAAGTGTCAACCACGGAGAACTTTAAACAATGGAATAAACAGTGGCTTGCACACTGTGGAGAGTGTATGTCAGCATCCACCTAGTACGGATACCACTATAAGTGGATTAATTTCCACATTGCACGTAGGTTTCAGTCTAACACCACCAACTCGTGGTAAGCGCACATTTTTGCTTTTTTTTGGCTAACCACCAAACAAAAACGCTTTGGCGGAACATAAAAAAAAAGCATGTGCCCAAATATTCACACTTTGTTCAGTCAGCGATTTTACATTCAGTCATAAATACCATAAACAATTAAGAAAAGTGCAATTCAGTGTCCATTATTTAAAACTGACAGAAGAATAGTAATAACTGATTGAATATCAAAAAGGGATCGCAGAGCGCACTTCACCCATAGTGTCATAAGGGGAATACCCTCCTCTACAAGGGTGCCTTTAAATACTACAGGATCGTTTGGAGCGCTTAGATTGCTATGGAAAGTAATTCTTACCCTGACCCAAACACTAATCTCAACCCCAGAACTTACTTTAACCGAAACCCTAACATTAATATCAGAATCTTTAAGGCTTTTGTAATTACGAAGTATAGTAAGCGATCCAAGCGCTCCCAAAGCACTCCAAAGCGCTCCTGTAGTATTTAGAGCCACCTGCCCCCACAAAGCCTCACCTTCACAAAGCAGGTATTCTTGTAGATCTTGTACGGATACCCGACCAACTTAAGCTTCTTAACGAGGTTGGTGCTACAATCCGACTCCAGTATCGTGCCGGTGGCTGCGATGCGAAACTGGGGGGTCGACCCGCTGATGGACTGCACGGCGAGGAACCCAGCCCCCTGTGGGTGAGTGGGGTTATATGGGGATTTCCCAAGTATCAATACAAATTAGTGCGGTATCAGTGACAGGTTGCCCACGAATAGCTAGTCGGTTGTGTCCTTGGGCAAGGCACTTTACGGACATTGCCTGAACCCAGCGGATTAATAGGTTCTACCAAATTGAAGGAATGTGTAAATCATACGCAACACACTGCAATAGCTCTGGTAACCCGACGGTGGGCGCGAGGTGATCCGACGATTGCCCGTGTGATAACGCTAAATGTGTTTAATTAAAATCAAACTGGTTTAGTTGATACCAAGAATGAACTGTCATGGAAGTGGTCTAACACACAACTCAACTAAATTAGTACCAAACAAGGAATTAAACGTGGGTGGTAGTTGGGTTATTTCTCTTCATGTGCATGTTAATGGGGGGTTGTATGCCAACTCAACAAACTGTGACAACATATGATGAATCACATGAACCTGCGGTGTGATGGGTCCGTACATCAGCCCCCAGCAATGCATATACTGTGGTGTGTACTTGAGCATGCGTTGTCGTAGATTGTGGTCCTCCATGTAGTACATGGGGAGGGTTTGGTAGCGTCTCCAACCCACCGACACGATCACTGGGTCTCTCGTCTGTAATGGGGGGGTTGTTTGTTGCGGCGCAATAATTGTTTTGATAAACTTGATCATGTGACCTTTGTCCGACCGGTTAGTCTGGCTTTGTCCGACCGGTTAGTCTGGCTGTTTAGTGCGACACCCTTTGCAGGGTTGCAGGTTCGAAACTGGTCGCTAGCTAGTCGGTTGTGTCCTTGGGCAAGGCACTTAACAGACATTGCCTGAACCCAGCGGATTAATGGGTTCTACCAAATTGAAGGAACGTGTCTATCATACACAACACACTGCAATAGCTCCGGTAACCCGACGATGGGCGCGAGGTGATCTGACGATTGCTCGTGTGTTAACCTCCTTGTTTTTCCCATTCACAGGGAATCATGAATATCCCATCCTATCCTTAGTTGAAACAATTATCTATTTGCAGGTGAATAATTCGTGTTCACAAATCAAATCATCGAATTGAACCGGTTTGTTCCACAGCTGTCAATGCCCATTATGACAAAACAAAGACCTGAATCTTACAAACCTGTCCACGGACAATGATATTCAAGCCACTAGGTGTCCTCGGTTGATTAATTAAAATAACAAAACAAAAATCTAAACTTTGAGATTTCTGTATTGATTGAGAAATAATACTCCAAGAATAGGTAATAATGTCAACCAGATATCTTGCCATTTAAAGTTTTCAACAATACCTTTGCATGAAAAGATTAACTTCCAATAATCAATATAACTAAAAAAAACTAAAAAAACGGGTGGTTAAAAACACTCGTAAACCGGCCATAAGACGTGGTTTGGTCTAATTTCATATTTCCATCATTCAACATTTCCACCAATACACCAACTGTGTAGGGTGGGGCAAAATGTAGGAATAATGGGCTTGTATTATCCACCACCCCTGACATACCCCATCATACCACAAGAAACACCTATTCAAGATCTGCCCACAACTATCCATGAGCTTGTATGATGATTGAGCACACGCAGCCCCACCATCCCACACACCCACACGCAGCCCCACACACCAGTTTAGACCTTAAGTCCCTTCAGTTAGGTTTAAACTTTCATTCTCTTTGTCTACCATCAAAATGCACCCAAAAACTGGACAACTTTGGTTGTTTGTTTAAACAACAATGACGTCATAAAAATTACGGAATTACGTAACTGAGCTGGCGTAATTCCGTAATAAACTTTGATCAATTACGACAAGCTCTACACTAACCAACCTTAAGTATCTTCTTGTACCATCGGTGCCGCTTGACCCTCGTGCGCAGATACCCCATGTTCCCCTCCGTGGAAGTTACCCCCCCCAGTATCAGGGGGTAGGTGGGGTCAAAGTGTTCAACGAGCTCAGTGGGTACGTTGTGTAGCTCAACTCGGATGTAAAGTCCCGGCCTGTGTGGGGGTGGGGGGGGTAATGGGGATGGGTGGTAGGGGGTAATGGGGGTGAGAGTGATGGGGTTATAACTAGGATGGGTGGTGGGGGGTATGGGGGTTATAACTATGGGTTGGTGATAGGGGTTATGATTGGGATGGGTAGCGGGCGGCTTTATGACTACACAGTTAAGCTTTCATCAGAAGGATTCAAACGAAGGATCAACAACCACCAACGTCATTTTGTTCTTTTACATTTCCTCATTAAAACGAGCGTTTATTTTAGGTCCAACAAGTTTGCATCCCAATGCAATGACCCACCTGAACCCCTCGTACAGAACCCTCGTGGCGTCGTCCATGTTCTCGAATTCCTCACGATTCATCCGAGTTTGTTCGCTTAACTCACGTTTCACGTCATCGAACAATGTTCGTTC
>CH002454.1:111431-123878 GCA_000149265.1 Ciona savignyi | reverse complement strand
CCCCACCTCCCCGCCCCCAGCCTCTCCTCCCCCGCCTACACCCCCCCTCCCCCCGCTCCACCCGTCCCCCCGAGGGTCGGCATCCTCCCAAATGGGGAGAGAATTAAGCGATAATAGCAAAAAAGAAAGGATATAGTCGTTCTGCATGAAACAATGATATAGCCTACAGGAGGCGTTCAACTAATTATTCTCCCTATCTCTCTAATGCAAACTGACCTCACAAAAACGACTGTCACTCAAAATCCAGACATAGGAAGTCTTAGATTTTTTAACAATTTAAAATTGAAGCTTGGATCTGCAACCTAAACTCAAAACCCTACAAAATTTTGTTTAAAAATTTTGAGCCCATACCCCTTCGTACATCGGCAACTTTTTTCCAACAAAACAGCTAGCAGATGCACATTCAACACCTTTATTTTACAAAGCACTGCTCCACGATTACAAAACTTTACAGCTAAACGAGAACACCGGCGCGCCAGCCTAGCACATGCTGCTTTCAACCAAACAAACATTGGGGAATCACCACCATTGTTACTCAGCAAAACACTCGTTTAAAAACAATGACTCATGGAGGGTACCACTCGTCACATCCTGCCGTTCATAGAGGTCTTAATTGGTTATACGCCATCTTGGAAACGGTGACCGTTCCAGTTTGGTTTAAACTGTTCGAACTTACTAGTAGAAGTCATTCTGTGAGACTCCTGTCCAAATTTTAACCGTTTCTGTTGACTGCTTCGGCTATTACAGGCCTTCGACTGAAGGGTGGTCATTCTGTAGATTTCATTTGGCGACAGTGTCACTGGTGATGACTGAAACTCTTCGTACACATTAAAATTCACTGCTTGATGTTTCACAAGTTTCAGCACATTTTTTCACTGTAATTTGAAAGGTTTAAAGTCCATAACCAGGGTACAAATTGTTGTTTTTGAGTAAAAAAACACACCCAATGTCACCTTTGAGCCTCGTGTGACCACATTTTGTCCGCCTCCAGTTCTTTCACCAATGTTTGACAATCAAGGATGATTAGGATTGGTAAGTTTTTATATCTTCTGTGTGCATAGGTGTCCAACAACACATTCTAGGCCTTCACACCTGCCCAAAAATTAAAAATTATGAAAAAAGGTACACATGTGGATACCAAGAGGAGTGCATTTTCCAGTCCGATATCACAAATCGGATTAACAGCCTGTATCGAAAGATTGTCTGGTATTTATAAAAGCCATTCGAAGTTAAGTTCTTGAAAAAATATCCGAACGACCCTCTACCGGAGTGAAAATGACCAAAAATGAGGAAAAATGACTAATTAATTGCTTTGCTAATTAGCATAAGTAATTAAGTGTAAGATTTTAGACAAACAGTTGACTAGTAACATTTATCCACACTCAAATTTCTATAAATTTGGAGATTTTGGCAAAAAATTCAAAATGGCCAGTTTTTCATTTAGGAGGCGTTCAACTAATTATTCTCCCTATCTCTCTAATGCAAACTGACCTCACAAAAACGACTGTCACTCAAAATCCAGACATAGGAAGTCTTAGATTTTTTAACAATTTAAAATTGAAGCTTGGATCTGCAACCTAAACTCAAAACCCTACAAAATTTTGTTTAAAAATTTTGAGCCCATACCCCTTCGTACATCGGCAACTTTTTTCCAACAAAACAGCTAGCAGATGCACATTCAACACCTTTATTTTACAAAGCACTGCTCCACGATTACAAAACTTTACAGCTAAACGAGAACACCGGCGCGCAGCCTAGCACATGCTGCTTTCAACCAAACAAACATTGGGGAATCACCACCATTGTTACTCAGCAAAACACTCGTTTAAAAACAATGACTCATGGAGGGTACCACTCGTCACATCCTGCCGTTCATAGAGGTCTTAATTGGTTATACGCCATCTACAGCCACAGTTTTTTTATTATATTAAACTTGCTTTATGTATTTTTGTCAACGACAAGAGGCTAAATGTGTTTGCTTTGGTTTGACGCCGAAAACACAATAAATAAAATCAAACTGGTTTATTTTTGACACACTGGCAAACTGTACTGCAGTCAATCACACTAGTATGCCACTGCAATAGCTTATAGTAATTACCCTTTTTATGCAGGCCTAGTTACTGCAACAACGTGACATTTTGTGGCGGTTCTGATTGGCTCTCATTGGTTAATTTAATTGAAATCACTTGAATCCAGCGAAAGAGAATCTAAAAATTACTTTTTGTATTAACGGCCCTTGACTATATTGTTTTTGATTACCGTTCATAATGTGATTTATTTAAAATTGTCCGATTATTTTTTTTATTCAAAAAACATCTAAAGCTATTTTTATTTCAATATAATTTCGTCATGGAACCTTCTAAAAAGTTTTATTTATCAGTAACCAATTGTTGGTTCAATTATGTATTTTGTGAGTGGCACAAAGGGCTCGCATTTTGTGTCAATATTTACGGAGAATATTTTTACAATGACAGAATGAAACAGCCCAGTTCATCTACGCATTGTGCGTTCAATGATTCTCAGTATTTAAATAAGTTTTTATTGACGACGAGATTCGTGTAGTTCCCAGTGAAAGTTTACACACAGGATGTATAATGTCACTTTCACTGCTAAAGTATTTGAAACAAATTATATATAACGCTAGATCACTATGGTGATTCAGGATTCAGTTGAGGAAATTACGTCAATGTTATTTTACAAGTCTAAGATGGTATTCATGTGATACCAGGTTATCCTGTCATTATGGTGGCTCAGTTGGTAAAATGTTTGGTGTGTATTGCGCGAGGTCGTAGGTTCGAATCTTAGCCGTGTCAAATAGTTCAGTTTAGTTTAGTTTATTTTAGTTTTTTTTGTGTTTTCACGATTAAAACATGAAGGGCTATTGATACAAATTAGAAAAACGGGAAAAAAACGGCAAAACGACAGTCGTTAGAACACGTCTAAAAAACAATAAATTATTAGATTTCGGTATAATTAGACGTGACCGCTAAATACTTCCTCCTACCGACCTGTTATATTGAATCGATCTGGCAACTTATCTTTACGTAATAACACTTATCGCTATGTGATTTGTAGATATAAATTTAAAGTAATACATATAATAAGTTTCGCAGATCGGATTTTTAGTGAAAACTGTTTTATAATTGGTGCAAAATGTCGAATACATTGATGATCATTGTGGGTTCAATGCTGTGTGTCCTTGTCACATCAAGCTACGTAAGTTTACAAATCTTAAGTCTGTGTTAAAATTAATGTAGTACTCAACATGGGCAAAACCCTTGTCCTGCCAACACTTTGTTGACAAAGATTGAACTTCAACGCAATTTTATAAGCGATTGCTGTTTCGGCATAAACAACACTATGTGTGTAATTCATGGAAATTTACAATGTCCGCAAAGCAAAGCACGGCAACAGAAGAGCATCAGAAAAATAACCAACAAATGATTTGCCACGATCAGTCCTACAGATTAGTCTTGTTTTAGAACGTGTAAATCATACACAACACTTTGCAATAGCTCAGGACGCGAGGTGATCTGACGATTACCCGTGTGTTAACCCCTTTGGTTTTCCCATTCGCAGGGATGAATATGAATATCCTATCCTATTCTTTTGGGGTTCATAGGTATTTGTTTAGTTCATATTTTGCTGGCACTAGATCAGTCCTTGCCATCCCCAACTAACAGCCAACTCCAACTCGCCATTCGACTCTTTACTAAGGTTCTTTATTCTTAGTTAAGTTTAGTTTAATCATTCTTTTAACAGTATTAAAATGGCAAACGAATTAAAACACGACACAGAAACAGGAAAAGACGGCAAAACGAACAGTCGTTAAACCCATTAAAAAAGGGATATAATTTAATAAATATAGCAGACGCGGCCGCCAAACCTAAGCGAAAGAACAGGTTACAAGCTGAGACAGTACAATACGTACACTTCAACTGATTGATTAGACATGCCCGGAGCTGCGGCTACTTAGGTCCGCATCCCAGAATGCCGTTTTTGTTACTAAATTAAAAAATAAAATATGTCGACCTCGTGGCAGCTTATGGTATATGGTCAGGCGATTAGATGGGAAATATCGGGTCGGGTATTATAGCCGATTGACAGGTCAGAGGAAATCAGAGCAACGGTTTTGGAACAAGCACAGCTGTGTGTGCATTAAGGGCTTATTTTAAAAAATTTAACACAACTTATTACAATGCGCAAAAAAAGATGACACAAACCGCAACTTCTTTAACTTTGTACCCATTGTTGTCCATACACAGCACTCCCCTTAATGCCTTACTCTTTATACCTATATGTGATGATACTTTACTTACTATAACTCATCCCCCAACCACCCCCATGTTTACCCCATACATCCCATGCTTAACCCACTAAATCACATATACCCCTTTTACCCCTATAGCCTACTCTAACTTACCCCATCATACACCACAGGGCTACGAATACTGCGGTGATGGCTACTACTGTCCAGGTAAGCCCCGGGTCGCAGGTTCAATTCTCGGCCGCGTACTTGTCACTTTTCATACTTACAACAGAAACAGAGATATGACAAATTCATAACTTCTAAAATGAACGACAAAAAATGATTAAAACTTCCCCCTTCAGATTCTGGTAGTCAGATCCGGTATTGCTGTGGGGAGAATATATATGGAGTTCCGCAGTGCTGCTCGTATACTGCGTACTGGGGAACTTGGTGTGAGTATTGTGGGTCGTTATCTATTTAGGGGGTTCCCCTGTATCTCATGAGTAAACGATGTACACTTGTACCTGTGTATGGCAGGGTAAATGTGGTTTCATTTGGTTTCTTTCCCACCCCTCTACCTATGCTACTGAGTAAATGAATCTCATGTCCACAGTCGTGCGATGTTACAGGAATATATGCTGCGGCTGACGACATAAATAATTTGATTGGATATTGTTCAACTGGTCCTGTGTATTCTTGTGATGGAAAAACAAGAGGAAAATATATCTGCTACAGTTTTAGTCGAACCCATTAATCAATTTGCGATTTCCACTAAGTGCCTTACCCAAGAACTAACTAGCTAGTGGCTGGTTTCGATCCCACAACCTGACCAGCCATCACCTTGGGACACCAACCAACCAATAACGTTGCAACATTCAAATTCAAAAATAAATTTCCAGATTTCTGGTTGGGAATCGCTGTGTTGTTCATGTTGATATTATTATCGACTGCGTGTTGTTGTAAGAAGCGTCGCGCAAGATCAGCGGCCACATGTCGTCACAACCCAACCCTGACCACTGTTAGCACTGAGGTCCATTCGCAGGTGAGTTGATGTGGGATGGGATGTTTATCCCCGTGAATGGGAAAACCAAGTGGGTTAATACACGGGCAATCGTCAGATCACCTCGCGCCCACCGTCGGGTTACCGGAGCTATTGCAGTGTGTTGTGTATGGTTAAGTTGTTTCTTAATTTCAGTAAAAACGATTAAAATATGGTGATGACTGTTAAATTCAAGGAGACAACCAAATATCTTGGGTCTATATTAGCTGAGCTATCTACCCGAATAAAAGTCAAGTTGGAAATGTGTTGACTTTTTGTCCGACCGATTGGTCTAGTGGTTTAGTTCGTCGCCTTTCAGCCAAAGGTTGCAGGTTCGAAACTGATCGCTAGCTGCACAAGGACATTGTCTGAACCCAGCGGATTAATGGGTTCTACCAAATTGAAGGAGCGTGTGAATCATACACAACACACTGCATTAGCTCCGGTAACCCGTCGATGGGCGCGAGGTGATCTAACGATTGCTCGTGTGTTAACCCCCTTGGTTTTCCCATTCACAGGGATAAACATGAATATCCTATCCTTTTTATAAACAAAGTTCATCATACTACTTAATTCGACTCTGAACTTGTGATTCCCAGGTGAACCCAGCGTATATGAAGCCCGTAGCAGACGCTCCCCCATCATACCAGGACCTCCATGGTTACCCACCAACCAATTACTCCGCTCCCACTTACCCAGTGCCTCCTTACCCCATGAACCAAGGGGAATCCCCCTACACCCAACAGAACATTCCAACAGCCCCACAAAATCCCCCAGTTCAATTTAACCCATGAATGACGTGCTAGATATTTAAAATTTATTAAATATTTTTAAGTTAAATAAGTAATTTATTTTATTGCTCTAATCGTGGCTGCCATATTAACCAGATCATTTGTTGTAATCGTAAAATAATTCTACTTTATTTACTTTTGTATATTTTAAGTCTTTCTTTGACAATTATTCTTCTTTACTAATTTGTATATCTATGTCCTTCATTTAGCCGAGAGGTTTTGGATATTAAAACAATTTATAACAAAGATATTAAAACTTCAGATTTTTAAATGTTAAGAACAGGTTCTATTTTGTATCGTACTTACTAACAACAGGTTCCGTAAAAGGTCTAATGTCTGTAAAAAGGCAAGAATCGGATCGGTGATTATCCCGACGTTCCAACAACGGGTTCGACCGAACACATGCGAACCTCTTGAATCCCATCACTGGGTATGAGGACATTACCATCACCCCATGCCCTCAGTCGGGTTACTGTGTTAATTTTCCTATTCTCACCTTCAGACCATAGCACTGGGTAAAAGAATACGTCACAACTAATACAGGTCTTAAAACGAACATTTTCTAAAACAATTCGTGTTGGAGAAAATATTCATGTTTTCTTCTATTTGAATAGGAAATAGCTAGGGGTATTATACGAATATTATATACGTTTTACCACAAATCGTATTAAAATTCAAAATGTAATCGCGTGATGGCTATAGCCTAAGGTAGAAGTATTTTGTTCTGGTGTGTTTTTCGTCCGCGATCGTCAAAGCTTTGTATATAGTGGTCGCGATAAATCCGTACCAGCACTAATTGTTACATGTTAAATCGTCAGAATACCTCGCGCCGACCGTCAGATTACTGGAGCCATTGTAGTATGTTGTGTATGGAGAAGTTCTTGTTCAAAACTTTATAACCTCCCTTCAAACTGCTCCATCAAATTTAACGATAGAATTTGCAAATATTGACAAACCGGGTAAATAAATCACTAAATGTGTCGTCATAATAGGCTGTTTGCTCTTGTGATCATCACGTGATTGGCAGGTCAAATATTGACCTTATTACGCCATTTATTAGTTTGTATACTAAATCACATGAGCCACATTTCGCATTGAAATAGAATATTCATGTTTGTCCCCGTGAAAGGGAAAACACAAGTGGTTATCATGTCGTATTGCTGTGTATGGTTAAGTAGTAGAAGTGGGAATAACTCGCATTTCTTCAATTTGGTAGCACCCATAAATCTTTAAGCTTATGCGATGTCCGTTAAGTGTCTTATCCAAGGACACAACCGACTAGCTAAAGACCAGTTTCGAATCTGCAACCCTTTGGCTAAAAGATGACAAAATAATCAAGCAATTGGCTTGGACAATATGTCACTAAGCATGCAAGAAACCCAATATGTTTCACACATGTCAACCACCACCATCACTTAAGCAGATCCTGCCATAATCATACCATTCAATGTGTACGGTCATGTCAGCAAATGGTTCTCGGCTTTATATACTGTCCTAATGAAGAGGCCATTATGGGTTCGGAACTTTGGCTCGGTAAAACAACTTTGGACGCTGCTTCGCCACCCATCCTTGTCTGGCGGTACAGTGCGTCGCCTTTCAATCGAAAGGTTGCAGGTCCTAACTGGTCGCTGGCTAGTCGGTTGTGTCCTTGGGCAAGGCACTTTACGGACATTGCCTGAACCCAGCGGAGTAATGGGTTCCACCAAATTGAAGGAACGTGTGAATCATACACAACACACTGCAATAGCTCCGGTAACCCGACGATGGGCGCGAGGTGATCTGACGATTGCCCGTGTGATAACCCCCATGGTTTTCCCATTCACGGGGATAAATATTAATATCCTTTCCACCCTACAACTACCACCTAAGCTGAAATAAAACTCCATAATTCTCGTCAAATTTTATGATAAAAATAGTAAAAGGCACAAATCGGTAACTGTACAATGACCCAATGATGATTACCATGCACTGGCACACATAGGGGAGTTTATGACATCACAATTGGCGTTGTGATGCAAGATCACAAGGAAATATATTCCATGACGTCATAATTGAACACAAATAGAGCCAAACGTCATTAATACAAAGGGTATAGGAGGATAACCACACGGGTGCGCTAGAAAGGAATGCTGCGGACAGAGATTGTTCAAGCAAGAATGCAATATATCAACAAGCACCAGGGGTATATGGCTTCACTATTTGTAGCTGGGGGGATTGGGGGGTGAAGCACATAATTTCGTTCCAATATGAACCAGGGATTGCTGTACAAAGTCAGATTCACTATTTCCGGCACCAGGCGATACAAGTTGATTCTTGGTGCAATAATAATGAGACACCAATATATGAAATCGAATATAGAATTATGTAGGGGGTTGGCATGGCGCATTTGGAAATGTTTCAATTAAAATTATCGATTTTGAACTTTTGCTTCGACTAATACCGACGACTTTGGAATGGGAAATTTGAACACAGAATTTAGAGAAAAATAAGTTTCAAGTTGAGCTCAATATAATATGGCGATTGTGCTACATATAACCGCACGACATACTCAGTTCAGCACTTATGGGGAAAGTAGATAAATACAGAAAAAGAAGAATTCATTCAATTGATATGTGGGTATGAAGGAATTAAAGAGAAGCAATTGCTTAAACAACAAGGGTCACAACTGCAAGTCAATATGAATAGGAAAGTAGCAAAATAATTGGAAAAAAGCACCAATTTTTGAATTTGCTACAAATTATTATGAAACTGTAAAAATTAAATTATTAACAAAATTTAAAAACTATAAAATTTAAATATTTAATATGGCAACCACCATATGATATTTCATAATTGTAGGTAAAATGATTAAGTGCGTTGTCCGTCAGTGGAAAATAATTTGTTTTAAACTCCGAGACACAAGACCGACCCACATACAGTGGTAGTGGAGGGGGGTTTACATGGAAATTTCATTTCCAACGAAAAATAGATGCGTTGTGATAAAATTTTCAGCAAAATAGATGTTGAAAATATATTTAAGTATTTTTAAAAAATTACAAAAGTGCAATAAATGTGATTTGTAATTAGAGTTTTGTGAAAGATATGAAGTTGAAAGAAATTGAAATTAAATCTTGTAATTAACCATTTTCTTAAAGAACCCAAAAATACTGATCAAATGGAGCTTTGAACCTTATTTTTTAATCAGGTGGTTCCCCTTTTTTAATCAGGTTATTCCCCCTATTATTAATGAGGTGGTTTTCCTCTTTAGGATTTGGGTTGGTACGAAAGTTTGAGGTTTCGCGCCCTCGTGTGTTCGTCCTCAATCTCATCGCAGCTTTTCATGGGGAACCACCCGAGCTCACCGTCTCGCAATCTCTCACCTTCCAACCAACCTGGTGGGCAACACTAGTCATTCTCGTCATTCGGCAACACTGGTCATTCGGCAACACTGGTCATTCGGCAACACTGGTCATTCGGCAACACTGGTCATTCGGCAACACTCGTCATTCGGCAACACTCGTCATTCGCCAACACTGGTCATTCGGCAACACTGGTCATTCGGCAACACTGGTCATTCGGCAACACTGGTCATTCGGCAACACTGGTCATTCGGCAACACTCGTCATTCGGCAACACTGGTCATTCGGCAACACTGGACATTCGGCAACACTGATCATTCGGCAACACTGGTCATTCGGCAACACTGGTCATTCGGCAACACTGATCATTCGGCAACACTGGTCATTCGGCAACACTGGTCATTCGGCAACACTGGTCATTCGGCAACACTCGTCATTCGGCAACACTCGTCATTCGGCAACACTGGTCATTCGGCAACACTGGACATTCGGCAACACTGATCATTCGGCAACACTGGTCATTCGGCAACACTGGTCATTCGGCAACACTGGTCATTCGGCAACACTCGTCATTCGACAACACTCGTCATTCGGCAACACTGGTCATTCGGCAACACTCGTCATTCGGCAACACTCGTCATTCGGCAACACTAGCAAGCATACTGGGTACAAAGTGTGAACCAACATTCCGGTACAACACATAAACACATGAAACGAACCATCCGATGTCTTCTTCATGACTTTCATGACATCACCAACATCGATTGTGAGCTCATCAGGTTGCTGTGCGGTGTACGGCTCCACACAATAGTACTGGGGGCAATCTATAGGGGGGTGGTTGGGTTATTATGGGGGATGGGTGGGTTATTATGGGGGGCAATCTATAAGGGGATGGGGGTTATTTATTGTGAGGGCAATCTATGGGGGTGGGTTATCTATCGGGGTACAATCTATCTGGTGTGGGGTTATATTTTGGTGGTGGGGGTCAATCTAAGGGGCGTGGGGGTATATTTGGGGGATGGGCTGCATTCTATAGAGGGTAGGAGTTATTTATGGTGGGTTGGGTTGTATTGACTGTAGGCATGAGATGTCCTACCATCAACATGGATACGAACCCTCCCAACTTACCCCAAGTCTCGTAGATGCTTTCCCCAGTGGAGCTTAAGCTTGGTGGGTTCAATGCACTCGTCCATCTGGTTAATTCGTTCCTGGGGGGAAGGGGATTGAAATATAAATTATACCTGGCATGGGTTATACATGGGTTGGATGATTTATGCCAGGGGTCGGCAACCTGCGGCTCTATCATCCTTCTGATGCGGCTCTTATTTATTTTATTGCTACTGTAGCGAGCGCTTAATAAGTTTAACACCCATGCATAAGTGAAACAAACAGAAGAAAATCGCGTCTTTATCTCACACAGTGTTGTTTTCCTTTTATTGTGAAATATTATTAGTTTTGCGGCTCCCAGTGATTTTTATTTTGTGGAATATCCCTTTGATTGACTTTAAATGCAAAAGGTTGCCGACCTCTGTTTTAAGCTAATAGAAGCAAAAAAGCAAATCTGATGTAAAACTCGGCTGGTGGCATGAGGTATCCAATGTGATTACTGCATATGGTTAGCACGGTTGTTTTTAAACTTGCTAAAACTGTGTATTAGTGGATGTGGGGGGGGGGGGGGGTTGGACTGTTTCATATCAAACACAAACCAGTTCCACTCACTGTGAAGGAGGAACCAACACCATCTCGATACGCTTCCCACCCTGGTTCTCGAGCAGAACCATGTAGATCTCGTTCTCCGCTTTGGCTTGCTCATTTACGCAGATGTACGATCGTTTCGCCCAATCCACCACCTCGTAACGGGGGGGTGACCCGAAGTCCATGTAACTGGGGGGGGAGGAGGGGGTGAGGGGGGTGAGGGTTTAGTGGAAACTAGTTGCAATTGGGAGGTCAACAGAGAAAAATGAATAAATGCCGGGGGGTCAGGGGGGTTTAGATGAAACAAGTTTTTGCATCTTTTCAACAATGTGAATAAAATAAACGGAGAAACAGGATAAAATAAAAATATTTTTTTATGACGATGATTTGGTTTTATTCCACAGATACCATAAAACCATGCTTTAAAAAAAATTACCATAAAACCTCTAATTGAGCACCACCTTTAAGAAAACACCACTATAGAAGAAGGGTTGAAAAATGGAGGGCCTTGGCGGCCTCCTCAATTTGAGATTTTACGGGAAATTATTTTTTTGTTTTCACTTCTTTAAAAATCATCCTCAACTACAATCGACCTCACCTTTTCTTTCTTGCTACGAGCAGGACATCGGAGAAGAGGAACAACATCAACTTGGAACTTTTCGTCGATTTCTTCGAGTCCGAGGTGATTATGACGTTCATCTCGCCTTTCTTCACCAGACTCCTATTGTGATGTCATTGTTAACCATGGAAACAATATACTAACCATAGAAACAATATAATAACCATAGAAACAATATCCGAACCATAGAAACAATATAATAACCATAGAAACAATATACTAACCATAGAAACAATATCCGAACCATAGAAACAATATAATAACCATAGAAACAATATCCGAACCATAGAAACAATATAATAACCATAGAAACAATATACTAACCATAGAAACAATATACGAACCATAGAAACAATATAATAACCATAGAAACAATATCCGAACCATAGAAACAATATAATAACCATAGAAACAATATACTAACCATAGAAACAATATACGAACCATAGAAACAATATAATAACCATAGAAACAATATCCGAACCATAGAAACAATATAATAACCATAGAAACAATATACTAACCATAGAAACAATATACGAACCATACAAACAATATAACGAACCATAGAAACAAGATACTAACCATAGAAACAATATACTAAGCATGGAAACAATATACTAACCATAGAAACAATATACGAACCATAGAAACAATATACTAACCATAGAAACAATATACGAACCATAGAAACAATATAACGAACCATAGAAACA
>CH002454.1:69495-85524 GCA_000149265.1 Ciona savignyi | reverse complement strand
CTACCACTAACTCTAGCCCCATGTTTATTACACCATTTACGCATTTTAAGTAAATAGTGTTTACAATCAAAAAACTGCAAAGAGATCGATTACTTTAACCAATGCTTGGACAAATTCCAAAAATGCTCAGACAAGCTGAATGCGGCGTTATGATGAGTTTGTTTATAACTAAGAAACAAAAGAGTTTAAAAAGCCGAAAAAAATCGCCCCGTCGGGAATCGAACCACAGTCTCCCGCGTTACAGGCGGCGACACTTACCACTAGACTAACAAGGAATACGATTATGAAGTGCGAAAACTAGTATAAGAATAGTCGCGGGTGCCTCTAAATACTACAGGACCGCTTGGATCACTTAGATTGCTATGGAAAGTAATTCTAACCCTGTCCCAAACACTAATCTCAACCCCACAACTAACTTTAACCCCAACCCTAACATTAATATCAAAAATAGTCACTCCCGAGATAATTCCAAAAAAATAAATAGCGCCACCAAGCAGAGAAAAATCACACTACCGTTCGGTCCCTAGTCGCATCTAATAACAAGTATTATTAAATATATATAAAGGATGAATTTAACAGAAAAATAGTAAAACAAACATAAATATCCTGTAAATTAAATCCAAAAAAAAACAATAAAAAAACGCAACTTTAAAAATAATATGGTAGAATAGTAATTATTGACAAACGTCTGTTTAGCTATTTATTTTAGTTTACCTATTTTTCCCTAGTATTAATTAATGGAAAATAGAGCAAATCACGGCACAGGAACAGGAAAAGACGGCAAAACGAACAGTCGTTAAAAACGTCATTTGAAAAAATGTATTATAAAGAGCGCCTAAAAAATAATTAATAGGATTTTAGTTAAAATACCGCTTGAGTATAATTAAAAATAATAATTCTAAAATATTTTCTTTAATAAATTTTGTTGCGCATGAATAATTATGCTCGGCAACACTGTTATTTATTTTACGATTACTCATAATGACGTCATCGCTAAGATATTTTGCCTACGCACCGTGATGTGAGGGTATATTGAGTGTTGTATTTATATTAGACCAACTTATTTCTTCAAAAGTTGTCAAGCAATATTATAGTTTTATATGATTAGTATTTCAATTTAAATTATATCGTAAATATGTTTAGGTTTAACGATATTGAATAATACACGCCTACTTTTTAATGGATAAGTGAGTTATATTTATGTTTTACAACTGTTTTTTTGCGAAGTTATTCTGTATCATCGGTTGTAACTTATGTTTTTCAACGTGTTGCTATTAATATTTGGACACAAAACGTAATTAACTAAAACTTTTATAAATTAAAGTTTTAGATTTTTTATTATTTAATTTAACATGTTTTTAATTGCAATTACAAATATAATTTGTATTTATTTTCGTGTTGTTTAATCTTGTACATTTAACTTAATATCAGCATTTGCAGTCTGCATGCCGAAATGGTGTTAAATATGTCTTAGCTTTACAAAGTATAGGCTATTAGAAATATAATTCTATTTTGAATTAGTTTAGTTTATTTTTTGTTTTGACAATGAAAACACGATGCAGGACCTTTGATAAAAATTTGGAAAATGGGAAAAAAACGACAGTTGTTAGAACACGTCTAAAACCAATCAATTACCAATTTTCGGTATAATTAGACGTAACCGCTAAACCCACATAAAAATTATAACCTTTTCCAGATAACAGCAATAAGGTTACACCTGTATAGCATCCACCATGGCTGAGGATAATAAGGACAAATACATGGGGAAGGATCATGGGACGCAAATGTTCACGGACGAGGAATTATTGAACTTGAGCGTTCGAGACCTCAATCGGCATCTTAGGAGTTTGTCACCAGAAGTAAGATATTCATCGCGGCTCTCTTGATGACGTATAGGCCTATATCAGAAGATGATATTCAAGCTAGTCGGTTATATCCTTGTACAAGGCACTTAACCCAGCAGATTAATGGGTTCTACTAAATTGAAAAAATGTCTTAATCATACACAGCACACTGCAATAGTTTGTTAACTCCCTTGGTTTTTCCATTCACATGTGTTTTTACCCCCCTTGGTTTTCTCATTCACGGGGATAAACATGAATATCCTATCCTTTATTCATCTTTATCTTAACACACGGGCAATCGTCAGATCACCTCGCGCCCACCATTGTGTTACCGGAGCTATTGCAGTGTGTTGTGTATAGTTTACATGTTTTTTCAATTTGGTAGAGTCTGTTAATTCGCTCGGTTCTAAGGTCCTCTACATGACAGTGGTCATAATGAGGAATACTCAGTATGCGAAGATCCATGTATAATGCTGTCTCAGCAATATAAGATCTAACTGGTCTCGCTGTGGGTTGATAATTAACCGTTTAACGACCGTTTCATCACCAGGAATGTCGTCGTTTGAAGCAGCGTCGACGGACATTAAAGAACCGAGGATACGCGGCTTCTTGCAGGATCAAACGGCTCACGCAGAAGGATGAACTCGATATTGAACGGATCCAACTACAAAATGAAGTATGGATCATAACAAATAGTGATCCCATTGTTTGAAAAGTACTTTATATACGGTAGTAGGTTTGGCGGCCATGTCCGCTTTTTTAGTAATTCCCTTTTTCTAAATAACGTGTTTTAACGACCGTTCGTTTTGCTGTCTGTTTCTGTGTTCTGATTTTATTTGTTTGCCATTTTTTAATACTGGGGCAAAAAAATAAACTAAACTAGTATATGGCACGTGAACTTCATGTTCGTAATCCTATCTAATTATAGATCTTAGAGTTTTGTAATAAATGTATACCTCACTCTTGCCATTTAGAACTACACTAATAATAGTTCCAAGCATTTAGTAAGTTACATAGGCGGTTTGACCGATATATCTCGGATCAATGATAGCTCGGGGCGCTGGAGTAATGGGCCTTTTATGGTGTGCATTCAACAGGTGGATAGGATCACCCAGGAAAACCAACGGATGAAGTTGGAATTGGAGGCGTTCCAGAAGAAATTCAACGACCTCGAGCAATTTGCGAAGAGTATTGGGAAAGGGACTTCATCTCTTGGGAATGTAAGTTGTGTGGGACATGGTTTAGTGGATGTCCTGGTGGTTTCTGGTTCCATCTTTACTCCCTCCACTTAATTTCAGTCAAGTTATTTTCCCAACTTTATTTCCAGACTTTTAATAATTTTAAATTTATTGTAATTTTGCTTAGAATGTTATTTTTAATGTGTTTTAACAACTATTGGTCTTTCCCTCTGTTAGCTAAGTTTATCTTGCCTTATAACAAATAAATAAACAACCATACAGACGGATACACAGCTTGCATACTATTTAATGGGTTTTACCAACTATTCATTATTTCCTTCTCTTGCTGTGTCAGCTGCAGTTATCTTGCATGAACAAATAAACAACATACACAGCTTGCATATTAATCCCCCACTATCCACGCAGGACAACAACGCACCACTGATTCTGCAAGTCATGAGATCTCCACCGCTGACTCGGCAGGAAGCCCAAAATGGTGATTCAGCAAATTCTGACCCCGAAAAGGGAATGATAAGCTAGCAGACTTTTAACGACGGTCATTTGTAAATAAATCACCACACGATTTCAACCCCCGTCATTTTATTGCTTTTGTACAAATCTCAAAACTTGCAGAGGAAAAGAAAGGATACACAGAGTAAAATAAACTAAACGCTTTGAGGTATATACCGCCGTGCTATAGTGGTTTCCTGAACTTTTGAAGGCGCGGTTGGATTCGTAGTTCTGATGTCTCCGCTGGTTCTGTTGAATGGTGGTGTTGAAATTATGATGAAGTTACCACACAATATATATCCCAGCCCATCCCACATCGCATGCACCACACTCACCCTGTTGCTTTATCTTCACACCTTCCTTGATACTCTTGAACCCCATGAATCCAGTCGGTTCTGACGCGGAACTGTAAAATAAAACGTCAAAATTATATCGTCGCATTGGTCATTGTGGTTTATGTTAGTTCTATTATATTGTGATACCAGGTTTGAGATGGAAGTTTCTTGCTTGGTTTTTTTGAACGTCTGAAATGAATTTCTTGATTAATTTGTGGTTATCTCCAGAAATAATAGAAGTTTGCATCATAATATCTGGTCCAGTTGAATACAGAGATAATTTAATCGTATTTTGTCGAAATACAGGATATTTTACAGCAAACCGTCAAACAACATTTACAACTCGTAATATTCCATGCAAATTTCCCACCATGCCCAGAGGCTATTACACAAAGATTATATCAATACATCAACCCATTTCAGGTCATTGGCATTTAAACTGTTGTGTAGTATACCAATTTGGTATGCACACCGCTATAATTAACATTTATCTTGGTATGCAAGTGCTATGATTATCATTTTCGATAAAAAGTTTAAATCAGAATAATTATAGACAGATTATACCCTCATATCCTATTGGAAAGTTCGTTTTCTGTGCGCCGGATTTTAGCGCCAACATTTTTTAACCTAAATTTTGCGCCACGCCAGTAATACTAATTTGCGCCACCACAAACAAAGTTGTATAATTTTTAATTAAAACTTTGAAATATAAAGCTTAAAGTGTCAAAAATACTGACATAAATGAAAGGAGGTGTAATCACGCCACGCCAGCATGATTTTTAAAGTTTTCTACGCCAATACTTGAAAAAGTAGTCCGTGCGTCACGCCAAATATATCCGGCGCATCATACGAACTTTCCAGTAGGGGCCTCATACAATCCCCACCTGTGTATCTGCTGTGTGTGAGGCAGCTTACACGTCCCCCCCACCTTACAACTTCCCGTCGCATAGAACTCCGGACAAACTCTGATGTGTTTCTCGTTGCACTAGAGGGGTTTTTCATTATTTACAACATTTAAACATAGATCATCTGGAAATTCAAACTAATATCTGACTTGTTAAGGTGGGGTGTAGAATTAGAGTGAATTTTAATATTGCAATCATTTAGTACAGGAATGGGCAACATGCGCCTGTGGGCGGGTACAACTTTAAACCAACATCAACTGTTGGGACTATATGTTGCGTTTGGGTAATGTTGTGCCACTATTGGGGATATGTATAGGTGGGGTTAGCACAGGAATGGCCCGCGGGCTGAGTCCCACCCGTGAAGGGATTTTGACCGGCCCGCAGACTGTATCTAACCCTGTAATTAAGATATTGAATACTATTTATGTAATAATCCGACCCACCATGAACTTCATTTTCCCACATTTGACCCGCCTACTAGAGAAGTTGCCCACTCCTGGGTTAGTATGTTTAACTGCTTGGTCAAGGGCATAGTGGGTCTAAAAACCCAACCCATGCCCCACCTAATATACACAGGTGATAATAAACCATCGTTTCCACAAAGTTGGGACCATTTATTTCAAACGCACACAAATTCAATTCAAGAAACACCACACCCCTACCTTATCAGCCTTGGCGCAATAACCATCATTGGCGAACGACTTGCACACGGCAGCCGCATGGCCCACGAACACATGGAGGTACGGACATTCCTTCATCGTGCATCTCCCACGGAGGTAGAAACTACACACCGGCATCTGGAACATTGGTTATCGGGTCACTTATCCATTGGTGGTGAATTGGATATTCATGTTTATCCCAGTGAATGGGAAAACCAGGAGGTTAACACAAGGGCAATCGTCAGATTACCTGCGCCCACCGTCGGGCTATTGCAGTGTTGTGCATGATACAAACATTTCTTTGATTTGGTAGAACAGGGGTTGTAGGATTGAAACCTGCCGCTTCCTATATTGGTTGCGTGAGATGTTGGACAAGGTGCTAGATGGGAATGCAAGTTTGGAATGGAATGTTGGACTGAAAATGATGAAGATAAATCTTCCAAACACATTGCAATAACTACTGTCCACGATTGTGGGTATGATGATCACTAATGTTATAGCACTCCCCCCCCCCCTCACAGGGATAAATATGATCATGTCATGTGTGATAGACCAATGAACAGAGTGAAATACACAATTTCCTATGCGAAAACAACCCCATGTATTGACAGTAACCTAACCTAGCATAACTATGTGGCACATACGTCCCGAATGTAGACACGATATAATCGGTGGTTATAACGCTTCTACATTGCCTCCCCCCATTCCGTGATTAAAGGCAACCCCATGTAGTGATAGATGCTTTGTTCATACACCCATCCCAGCCCCCAACTATCATCACCTTTTCCTTGGTCAGCTTGTGGGAGAACGGACACGATTCGTTCCTGCAAGTTCCTCGAAGAAACCTGTCAACATAGATCGTCGTTGGTGATTCGTGGTTCCCACATGAGCATACAACCGCCATCCATTTGTCCGGCCCGTTGGTCTAACGGTTAAGTGCGTCGATTTCAATCGAAAGGTTGCAGGTGCGAAACTGGTCGCTAGCTGGTCGGTTGTGTCCTTGGGGAAGGCACTTAACAGACATTGCTTGAACCCAGTGGATTAATGGGTTCCACCAAATTGAAGGACTGTGTGAATCATATACAACACACTGCAATAGCTTTGGCAACCCGACGGTGGGCGTGAGGTAATCTGACGATTGCCCGTGTGTTAACCCCCTTGGTTTTCCCATTTACGGGGATAAACATGAATATCCTAAGTCATCACATGTGATCACCTGGTACATAGCGCCACTCTGTCCGGATCATGTCTGTGCGGACACTTATCGCCCACGATTGCATCTCCCAAATCTGCATGGGAATATAAGTGATGTTTGATACATTGAGGGGAATTCCCAGTTAAGAGATCACCTGTTGTAGAAGATACAGAACTTGCGAAGAACTTTGTTTCTGTTCTTCGAGCGAATGGTTTGGATGCTTCGTTGTAGAGCTTGGCTGAGAGCATGGGGGGAATAACAATGGTGTTATTTGGGGTGGGGAACATATGTGACTTTATAACATAAACCAGCGGTTCCCAAACTTTTGTTGTTGGCGGCGCCTTTTGTAAACTTATTAAACCTTGCGGCTCCCTCATAAAGCCAAAATTTTCAAACTGCAAGTATTGTATATCCAGACTTGTACGCACTTTGATAACCACTCAAATTCTTCAAACTATTCTCTGAAGGCCCGGCCGGGGTCTAGCGGTTAAGTGCGTCGCCTTTTAATCGAAAGGTTGCAGGTGCGAAAGTGGTCTCTAGCTAGTCGGTTGTGTCCTTGGGCAATGCACTTTACGGACATTGCCTGAACCCAGCGGCTTAATGGGTTCCACCAAATTGAAGGAAACGTGTCTATCATATACAACACACTGCAATAGCTCCGGTAACCCGACGATGGGCGCGAGGTGATCTGACGATTGCCCGTGTGATAACCCCCTTGGTTTTCCCATTTACGGGGATGAACATGAATATCCTCCTATCCTAAGTGACGAACAGTCAATCAATGCAAAACAGTTATTTGCAAACAATGCAACGTTAGTTAAATAGTGGCAGTTAACACCGAACAATGGATTTTTAACAAGTAAAACGAATACTTATAGGGTTGCACCAGGCTTATACATCTACAACTAACACATGCACTGTAATTTTTTTTGTGATAAAACAATATAATAAATGCAGCAACTTCCGCATGCTTTCGCGGCGCCCCTGGCAAAGTCTCGCGGCTCCCCAGGGCGCCGCGGCGCCCAGTTTGGGAACCGCTGACATAAACAATTGTCATATAACCTCGTGCCCACCCTTGCAATGTGTAATATAGTATTGAAACTAGTTTTATAGATTATCCCGGACAATGTCCATCAAGTGCCTTGCCCAGGAACACAATCAACTAGTAAGCAACCAGTTTTGAACCAGCAACCTTTCACCCAACAAATGTGTTGGAAGTTCTAGGCAGTAAGCCGCACTACAAATGCAGGGAATAAGAACAAAAATGATGTGAAATATAAGCAATGCGTTTCCAACATGCCCACCTGGCCAACTTGTGCTTCACCGAGTAGTGATGTGGTGAAGGCTTTGCTACTGGAACCACCAACACTGGGAAAGGAAGTGGATGTTTATTGCTCCGCGGGTGAATGGGAAAGGGGGTTACCACACAGGCAATCGTCAGATCACCTCGCGCCCATCGTCGGGTTACCAGAGCTATTGTAGTGTGTTGTATATGAATCACACATTCCTTTAATTTGGTAGAACCTATTAATCCACTGGGTTCAGGCAATGTCCGTAAAGTGCCTTGCCCAAGAACACCACCGACTAGCTAGCGACCAGTTTAGAACCTGCAACCCTTCAGCTAAAAGGTGCCGTACTAATCCACCAAGCTAATCAGTCTGACTATAATAGATGGCAACCATGCGTCCATGCCCCCCCCCCCCATAGTTAAGCCAACCCCCCCCCAAATATCTCACCCTCTCCCTGCTTCCTCCTCAACACAATGTTCCCCGATTTCCGACTCCTGGTTTGCGACGTGGTTGCTTGCATGGTGGGTTTGACCAACTTGTAGCGCGTGGCAACACTGGGGGGAAATAGGTGGATCTATGACATCACAATCCATTGAAACTGTCTATGACGTCAGAGAGCTACTTACGATGCAGATTGTTTTGTCATAAACACCCGATGCAGTCTATGGTGTTTGTACTGAAGTCTCTGTAAGAGAAATTCATTTTTTATGTTTGTTCCTTGGTTGTGTTGGAAAGTTTCAGGATTGTTAAACGGATTCTTAACATTTCTCACAAGGATAATGAGAGGACTCAAAATTAATGGCACTGTAGCGCCGACAACGGGTACCAAACACAAGAGTTGTTTATTGGTCGACGACCTAACGTTAATGATAAGAGAAAATGAACGGCACAGCAAACAGAGGAAAAAAGCAACACGTCATGAATATACGGTTGATCAGACAGCTATTCATGTATATCACATGACGCCATATCGTTACTAAAATAATGACAAGTTTGCAACAAATTCATTTCAAAAATCCACTTTCTAAGTTTTAACATCCCCATATGATGACATCATCGGGTGATGATGCGTTTTGGGGATAAACAATCAATCATTTGTGACATCATAAGCGTTAAATTGAATTACCGATGGCGAAAGTACTTTGGTGGACCTGTTGCGTCCGTTATGACCCACCAATGTTCCTTTATCTTTTACCACCCGGTATTTGTTGCGACTGGTGTGGAATCTTGATGGGCTCATTATCCTGGAGAAATATAATGTGAAGTTTGTGCAATTGAGAATACAGCATTCAAACCTAATTTGCCTGAACCCAGCGGATCAATGAGTTCTACTAAATTGAAGGAACACGTCTATCGTACACAACACACTGCAATAGCTCCGGTAACCCGACGGTGGGCGCGAGGTGACCTGACGATTGCCCGTGTGTTAACCCCCTTAGTTTCCCATTCACAGAGATAAACATGAATATCCTATGATCCGAACCTCGATTTCAACTGCCCCGATATTATCCTCCTCATCCCATACTTCCCCACCACCCTCTGTCCCACCAGCAACTCCCTCTTTTGCTGGGTTCTTTGAAGTGTTCGATTTTTGCCAACTTTTACCCTAAAAATTTAAATGTAATTGTTAATAAAACACTACTAAAATAAAATTACTTGACTTAAATTAAGTAACTGGCAAATATCCAGCAGTTTAGGAATATCTGGAGCAAATTTTAGCTTTTATTTCAACAAGTAGTCGCTAGCCGAACACCAAACACAAATCGAACCTTTTCACTTGATGTTTGTGGAGAGAATATGTGGACGACAGAACTTGGGGTTTCCCCTGGTGCTTTAGGGTGGATTTAGGGGATTTCCGATTATTTGATTTGTTGTTCCATTTATATTTTGTTGGAGAATTCGATTTTATTTTCTCGGCATTCAATTTGAGTCTCTTTGTTGCTTGGTGGGGTGTTACCGGTACTGATAATCCGTGCTTTTGTCCAGCACGAGTCGGCGCTACATGACTAGGCGTTGCACGACTCGGCAGTACATGACTCAGCGGTACATGACTCGGCGGTAAATGACTCGGCGCTGGACGACTTGGCACAGCATGACTCGGCGCTGCACGACTTGGCGGTGCACGACTCAGCACGGCAGGGGTAACATGTCCAACTTGCTTTGGTTTCCACGAATATTGGTTTTTGGCCGGAGTTGTTCGTTTTTGAAACTTCGATTTCTGAGGAGAGTTCTTCCAATTCCTGTGGGAGGAGAAGCTAAATATGGGGAGGAAGGGAGGAGGGGAGTAGGGGGAGGAGGGAGAGAGAGGAGTAGAGAGAAGGGGAGAAGCGGGGAGGAGTGAGGAGAAGGGAGAAGAAGGGGAGGAGGAGCTCTGCGATCAGTTAAAACATGTCTGATTGCCATGAGGTTATTGGTTCAAAAACCAACCATTTGATATACATGTGTGTGAGAAGCGTTGTTTGGCAATTCATTTAGTAGAATTACCTGGACCGCAACATTTTGTAATACATTCGGACATTATATTTGATCAATACATACTTCAACATTAATAGTTAGTAGTTACATCACACCACCCATTGTTACGGTATCGAAGTCAATTTTTAGTTGTTATCACACGGGCAATCGTCAAACTTTCCCATTGGATTACCGGAGCTGTTGCAGTGTGTTGTGTATAATTCACACGTTAGTTTTATAACCAATAGTTTAAATTCACTCGAGATCGAAACGGCTTCACTAGGAAAACTCAGATTCAGCGAACCACACCAACCCCAACTACTGCACCATGTGTGAGCATACGTGGGGTTGGAGGTGTGGATGGGGTTGGGGGGTGTGGGTGGTTGGGGGGTGTGGGTGGCCCCAGCTTTGCATCTCCTACCTTGAATGCCGTGTATGATGTGTGTGGTTGGGGTGGTTGGGGTGGTGGGACGGCATACCTCCCCCATGGTAGGAGTTGCTCTGATGATTCCTCTTGTGTGAAGCAATTAAACCTGAATATAAATATATTTCTAATTTACATAATGATTTTCATATTTCTTAATGGTTTCTAAACACCACATAATCATGTTAGGGGGGACATAGATAGGATATTTTAGTTTTATCTCGAAATACAAAAAAGTACGGAATGGTACATTACGAAATGCAAGTGCCATTATTGCACGGGCAATCGTCAGATTACCCAACAACAAAAGCATCGTTTGGTGTTTTCGTTTAAGTTTGGTGTTTTCGTTTTACTCTTACTGCAAGGTATGTTTTAAATGTCTTAGCCTACTCTCTTGGTGAAACAAATTATATTCGGTAATTGCTAAAGATAAGAGAATTTCACAACTTAGGTTGATATGTGGTTATGTTTGACTGCATGCATGAGATCTCTAGTAGGGTGAAAACTGTTATTATACCGGCTATCTCTAAGCCAGTATGGAAAGTACGGCAGCTGCACACTCGGAGTTTTTTTTTCCCCTGCAACTTTGCACACTTGGGTAATTTCACAACAAACCTGTAAACCTACCTCGGGTAATTTACTGTCAGTACATTTTTTGTTATGTAGCCGACCCTATGTTACGTAGATAGGTATGTTAGCTGACGGACACAATCAATTTAGGATAGAATAATATGTTTGTTTAAGATTTTGGTAAAACTGTAATAAAAATGAAATTGTGTGCACACTTGAAGTTTGCACACAGCACACTTAAATATTTGGTGCATGCACACTCGAGATCTCTGCGAAAATTGACGTAATTTCCAACATACGGGTCTCTAAGTAGCTGTATTTAAGTGTGGACAGGCTTTAATACCATCATAATCTAACATGGCCTGTAGCATTAATATATATATAGCTTGGCACTCATGTGGTTTAAAGGGTTAGGGTTGGGACCAGATACGTGTATTAGTGTGAGTGTTAAGTATTAGCCGCTATTTAAAAAAACGGACACATTCGTAAAAATCTTACTGGTCAAATACGCGATTTCTTTCTTCATTTGCTGGTCGCTCGTCATCGAAAATTCTTCGTTGTCGATTCCAATGAGAATTATTTAAAGAACTCAAAAGGAAGAAACTGTACAAATAATTCTAGATTTTTCGTCCAAATTTGAAATTTATTTCTCAATTCTTGTAAACAAAAAGTTTTACGTCATAATTATTATGTGACTAATGAATGATGTCTGTTATGACGTCGAGGAATAGAAATCTTATTAAACTTTAACACATATAGAATATATTATTGTAAGATATCTATGGTTTAAATTAAAGGATCGGATATTTATATTCCATCCCCGTGTAATAAAAAACGAGGCTTTATAAATCGGTAATCGTCATATATCAAAACTACATAGTATATGTGGGTACTTATCTTATAAGTATACGCTCAGATGCGAAAAACTTCTTTGCCTAAAAGTTTACCTAAAAGCTGCAGAACTAAACATTCCATAATAATACAACTTCGAAGACTAAACCTAGTAATTTACGCTTTAAACATTCCGATGCAGCAAACCGACGCACAGTCATGACGTCACATGGCGGACGACTTTTAATCCGGGTACCTTGGGATGGGATAAATATAATGAAAGAAGACTTGCGCTGGGATTAAAACCGAAAAATATAGACCTTGTGTTTTCCTGTTCACAAGAATACAATTTTAATATGCTATAAGATGTCTATTTTTCTATAATTTTCGAAATAGGGGATTTTAAAAAACAGCTGATAAACATTACAAATACTTTAACCCGAGTTCAATAGTTGAAGTAATTATAACTATCAAAAATACGACATGGTTTTATGTTTTAATAAACTGATATTGTTTTTACATTATTTAAAAAAATGTATAGTTTGCTAATACCAAAGAGAATTTACCTATATAATTTAACACAATATTTCTATATCCTACCCCAACGACTTGGGTTAAAGTGCTTGTGGAATGTAGTATTTGGAACATTGTTGTTACGAGGATGGAGTGAGATGGATGGGCATTATGACGACACTGATAGTGAAGATGAGTTACCTCACGGGTGGGAAGAGCGAACTACGTCAGATGGATGGGTGTATTATGCAAAGTGGGTATGATTGGTTGTGAAGAACAAGAACTACACATTCTCCTTTATACGTCTGACTGATTAGTCTCGTGGATTAGTGCGTTTGCTTTAACCGAAGGATTTAAATTTCGAAACTGGTCGCTAGCTAGTCGGTTGTGTCGTTGGGCAACGCACTTAATGGACATTGCCTGAACCTAGCAGATTAATGGGGTCTACCAAATTGAAGGAATGTGTCTATCATATACAACACACTGCATGACTGCAATACTTTCAGTAACCCGACGGTGGGCACAAGGTGATCTGGCGATTGCTTGTGTGTTAACCCCCTTGGGGACGGTGGGCACATAAACATGAATATCCTATACTATCAAAACATCCATTGAAGGTTGTAAAATAATCTGATGACCAGACATGAACCTCCCAACTAATTACCACATTTGGAGTACTTTACCTTCCTTCATACGACCACTTTAAACCTGATACTCTATCTGTGTCCTTAGGCAAAGTACATGGCAGACAATGCCTTAATCAATGAGTCCTATGGAAGTATGTACTACATCCACACATTCCCTTAAACCGACTGAGAGCATGTGGTAATTTAAACAATAACCCACCCTTGTTGATAACGGGAAACCGTCTATCCTTTTTTACCGGGCGACCAAAATATTAACCTACAAATTTCCAAAGCGATGATAAAACATCAATTAATTCTTTCCATCTTTATGTTTCAGTCATTTAACGAAAACTACAAACTGGGAACACCCGAAGACTAAACAACGACGTCGTGTTGCAAAAGGTTATGACTTAATTACAGTTTCCATGCTCTTATTGTATAAATTATGATTTAAAGTATGCAGACCAATAGTTTGGTGTGTATATGAGCTATCTGTACTGACATAAGTGGTCAAGACCAGATAATTTTTAGGGTGTTTTACTGGATATTATTTGACCCTTTCACCCCAGATCTGCCTTATGGATGGGAGAGAGTGAAAGACAACCAGGGAAGATTTTATTACGTTGAGTGAGTTTGAACTTTATTAATATTAATTCACTGGTCCGACCATTTAGTCTGGTGGTTTAGTGGGACACCTTTTAAACGAAAGGTTTAAAGTTCAAAACTGATCGTTAGCCAGTTGTGTCCTTGGGCAAGGTATTTAACAGACTTTGCCTGAACCCAGCAGATTAATGGGTTCTACTAAATTGAAAGACCGTCTATATCATATACAACACATTGCAATAGCTCCGGTAACCCGACGATGGGCGCGAGGTGATCTGACGATTGCTTGTGTGGTAACCTCCTTGGTTTTCCCATTCACAGGGATAAACATGAATATCCTATCCTGTCCTGTTTAAATTTACCGCTGCAAGTTGTTTTGGAGCAAATTAACCCACCCATGGGACAATCTCACCCCCTAACCCCCCTCCCCCCAGCCACATCAACGAGCGGACCACCTACACCGACCCACGATTGGCGTTCGCAGTCGACGCCACAGATGCGAAACGAGGGAGTTCCCCCAGACAGAGATTCGATGGAAGCAGCACAACGGACCAAGTTCTGCAAGGCTCCCACCTAGTGGGGAAAGTCGCCATTGTCACCGGGGGGAATTCAGGAATCGGTTTGTGTGTTGGTGATTAAATGTGAACTTGTGGTTTGTCTGTGTTGTGTTCTAAGTTTCCCCAATACCGACTGCCTCAAACAGGCAAACACACACAGGTAAAGCAATTAGCTTGCGCGGGGAATGTAGGAATGTTGAGGGCGTGGGGAAGTAATCATTGTAATCATCCGAGACAACGCAATAAACTAAGGAATGGTTTAGAATGGATGCGACCAAATACACTATACAGGGGGTCATGGGGTTACCACTGTCCCGACTTACGCTGTTTCAAGGTTACGAACGCACTTATTTGTGTATTTTATTAGAGTAGCATACAGTATGCATAAAGTAATTTATGTATAATCTTCCGATTTGCACTGAATCCATATGTCATCATCCCTTCGTGATCATTCATTCTGGTGGCTGGAAGATTGTGGGTTCAATACCAGCTGTCAGCTAGTGCATTGTGTTGTATTCTAAGTTTTTGTAGTACCAACTGCATTAAAAAATGAAAACGAATGAGGTGTAAAGCAATTTGCTGGCGCGGGGAATGTAAGAATGTAGATGGCGTGGGGGGGGGTTAATCATTATAATCGTCGGAGGCAACGCAATAAACTAAGGAATGATTTAGAATGGATGCGACTTTAGAATGGATTATTGAAATTTTTTTCAGCTTAAATGTAGTGAATTTACACCCCTAGCCAACCTATATCCACTATAACCTTGTATACACTTGTTGAACTATTTATTAAACAAATTACAACTCTGTAGTTGAAAGCTCGTAATATGCATTGGTTTTTACCACCTTGGTGTCCCAACGACTAGCGGGTGATTAATGTGACACAACTGTTCCCACCCCCAGGGGAAACCCCACTAAGATAATCTCACCCACCAGGCTATGAAACAGCGAGGGCGTTAGCGTGTCATGGGGCGCGGGTGATACTTGGATGTAGAGACATGGAGAAAGCCAACAAAGCGATTCAAACAATGAAAACCAACAGGGTAAGTTGATTGGAACGAGGTGTGCAGCATTATTTCTGTTTGATTAGCCATTGCTGTCTAATTAGTGCATTGTATTTTAGCCACTGTGTCCTTTAGAAAGGTACATGTTTATCCCTGTGAATAGCAAAACCAAGGATGTTACCACACGGGCAATTGTCAGATCACCTCGCGCCCATCGTCGGGTTACCGGAGCTATTGCAGTGTGTTGTGTTTGATTTATACGTTCCTTAAATTTGGTAGAATTAATTTGGTGGGTTCAGGCAATTTCCGTAAAGTGTCTTGCCCAAGGACACAATCGACTAGCTAGTGACCAGTTTCGCACCTGCAACCTTTCGGTTGAAAGGCTAAACACTTAACCACCAGAGTAACTAGTCTGAAGGTACAATGTATTTCAATAACTTCGCGAAATGCGAGAGGTAATCTGACAATTACACTTGTAATAACTCCCCTTGCAATTTCAAATAACCGGAGATACAAAATGAAATGAATAGAC
>CH002454.1:44892-56215 GCA_000149265.1 Ciona savignyi | reverse complement strand
GGTCGAATGGTTTCGTATATGACGTAATACAAGGGGAAACACATCCGGGACATCCCTTGAACTTCCGCCATTTATTCGTCGATATGGTTGACTGAATGTGGACCCATGCCAACGATTGCAACGGGTGGGTGAATGGGGCCGGTTTGAGAGTCATATGGGGTCACGAGCAATAATAGAGAGCACCATTGTGTTGACCCACCAACCCCGATCAGGGTTCATGACCCACATGGGGCGACCAACCGCGGTTTCCGCCCCACTTACCCCCTTCGCGCGTCACTTGTTACGTCATGTGACGTAATTGTCCTACGTAAAACATGATAGTGACGTGCGAAATCCCCCTTTGACTGCAACTAAGTTGGCTTGCTTTAACACCAAGTTATAAATGCCTCCAATTTTTACTCCTAATATCCACTCCCATACACAGTATTTAACCACCCCATTCCACCCCCTTATTAACCCCTTTTAACCCCCCCCCCCCCACAGAAACAAGCCGCCGCATGCTCAGTATTCGTAGCCACCGCCCCAGAGTTGGAAGGCATAGGAGGGCTTTACTTCAACAACTGTTTCCGCTGTGAACCGAGCATCGCTGGTTCGAACTCAACCCTCGCCACCCAGCTATGGGAGCTCACTGATGATCTCATAAAGGACCGATTGTCGAAGCTTGGTGCAGTTTAATGATGTCATAAATGTGGTTTTAACGTCATTATATTTGAATCCCACGTGTTTGTATCGATTATTACGTCACTGCAAACAATTTTTATTATGTCGTCATAGTTGATTTTGTTCGTATTTGTTCGATCATATCAGCCACAATTGCAGTGTTGCCGAATTATTTTGTGTCGAAAACCCGTGAAACTTGAATAAACAAATTCAACAAATTAATTTTGAGATATTTATTATGCCTGTTGCTCTATACTCGGTAGATATTTCTAGTTTCGCAATCCGTCAACTCTGCGTATTGCGTCCCGCGTTAGAAAGCACCTATACGTATTGCGTCCCGCGTTAGAAAGCACATATACGTATTGCGTCCCGCGTTACAATGCACATATACGTATTGCGTCCCGCGTTACAATGCACCTCTGCGTATTGCGTCCCGCGTTACAATGCACATATACGTATTGCGTCCCGCGCTACAATGCACCTCTGCATATAATCTTAAATGGTGAATCGGTTTCTCGCAGTGATTGAGCTGTTCAGATGTCCAACCATATTTGGTTGGTTGTCTGTGTTCTAGAAGTCGCTTTTCCGGGCGGGAATTTTTCGGGAGTGAAATCTTCATTGTGTATTATGACGTAACAACTCGTGATAAGTATGGCAGCGATTCTATTGGTTCGCGCTCCCATTGTTATCCGACACTTCGAGAACCACAATCGACACTCGTGACCGATTGTGACGTTTTCCACGTAACAAAGCATGCTTCCCGATTGCAGCAAGATCTTTCTATGACGTAATATACATCTATCGCGGAATCTGCACCATATGATATTCAGGTCCGCGTGAATGGGGAAACCAAGGAGGTTAACACACGGGCAATCGTCAGATCCCCTCGTGTCCACCGTCGGTATGCCGTGTGTTGTACTATTTCAAACACCAGCTAGCCAAAACCAATGGGAATTAACGGGAAATCGTCAGATCACCTCGCGTCCATCGTCGGGTTACCGGAGCTATTGCAGTGTGTTGTATATGATAGGCACGTTCCTTCAATTTGGTAGAACCCATTAATTCACTAGGTTTATGCAATGTCCATAAAGTGGCTTGCCCAAGGAGATAAGCTACCAGTTTCGGACCCTTAACCTTTCGGTTGAAAGGCGTCGCACTAAACCACCAGACTAACCGGTCGGTCAACCCTGCCGCCGACCGCGACCAGTGGATAAAGCCTGGCTTCCCACCCACGAGGATATGAATGAACCAACCATCCACACACAGTAATACCTCCAGAAACTCGACTGTGGGCATGAGGTGTCCTACGATACCCATGGATAAAGCCTGGCTTCCCACCCACGAGGATATAAATGAACCAACCATCCACATACGGTAATAGCTCCAGCAACTCGACTGTGGACATGAGGTGTATTACGATACATTTGCATAAAGCCTGGCTTCCCACCCACGAGGATATAAATGAACCAACCATCCACACACGGTAATACCTCCAGCAACTCGACTGTGGGCATGAGGTGTCTTACGATACCCGTGGTTAAAGCCTGGCTTCCCACCCACGAGGATACAAATGAACCAACCATCCACACACTGTAATAGCTCCAGAAACCTGACTATGAGCATAAGGTGTATTAAGATACATGTTGATAAAGCCTTGCTTCCCACCCACGAAGATATAAACGAACTCACTTAAATGCGACACCAAATTAAACAACAATTTACAACTTTACTTCGTCGCATTAAAGTACAAAGTCCATGTTGACTAAGGAGATGAATTATATCTTGCAACAAACGTTTTACTCGGCGGACTTGTGGTCTAATTATCTTTCAATAAACCGTGATTTAAATGAGCTGTAAAACGTGTTTAATCTGGAAAAACGAGTCCAAAACCAGTTATGTTTTCCCGATTCATATTTTCGCGGAGATATAAGAAACTGTGTAAGTTCTGTGCATTGATGTTTGATGACGTTTGCTTCTTTTGATGACGTTTGATGTTTGATGACGTTTGCTTCATCTAAGCGTACATCGTCGAACTGAGTTAATGACGCCATTAATGCAATGCGCATGCGCAGTAAACATTAATCTACAAATACGCAACCTATGTGTTAAAATTCAAGCGAATTTAATTTTAACGAATTTTCGGAAAATAATTTAATCGGTGAGAAAATCTAATTCCACACTTGTTGCGGTGAAGTCTAATCCACGATGTAATCCCATGAATATCCGGATCAATATGGGATAACTTGTTCCTTTCGTGCGGGAGGCTCAACGTGGTGGCTATTGGGTTGTATGTCGTGTTTGTAGGGTTATCCACACAACGGAGTAATTGCAACAACTCGATTATGTGTTGGTTTATTGTGTGTTGTTGTGCTCGATTGTGGGCATGAGGTGTATTACTGTGCTCGACTGTGGACATGAGGTGTATTACTGTGCTCAACTGTGGGCATGAGGTGTATTACTGTGCTCGACTGTGGGTATGGGGTGTATTACTGTGCTCGACTGTGGGCATGAGGTGTATTACTGTGCTCGACTGTGGGCATGAGGTGTATTACTGTGTTCGACTGTGGGCATGAGATGTATTACTGTGCTCGACTGTGAGCATGAGGTGTATTACTGTGCTCGACTGTGGGCATGAGGTCTATTACTGTGCTCGACTGTGGGCATGAGGTGTATTTCTGTGCTCGACTGTGGGTATGGGGTGTATTACTGTGCTCGACTGTGGGCATGAGGTGTATTACTGTGCTCGACTGTGGGCATGAGGTGTATTACTGTGCTCGACTTTGGGCTTGAGGTGTATTACTGTGCTTGACTGTGGGCATGAGGTGTATTACTGTGCTCGACTGTGGGCATGAGGTATATTAATGTGCTCGACTGTGCTCGACTGTGAGCATGGGGTGTATTACGGTACATGTGAGCAAGCCACTCTACATTGCTCCAACCCAGTGGTATTGTAACTAGGTAAAAGTACCAACCCATAAGTAAAGATCGTAGCTTCACCACACGTGTATGACGTGTTGTATGAAGGTCGTCGTCGCCACCGTCGAATCTCGAGTGGTTCGTTCAAAACAATGTGTTTTCGATGGTTGTTGTGAAGCAAACTCTGCGATGACTCATCCCTCGCGTGAAAATATGTTTTGCGGCTAATGATTCGGGGATTCCCCAGTGAGGAGCGACGCCTGGCGTCACGGGTCAGTGAACGTCATGGTTCGGTGATCAGAGCTTGTGAACTTCGTCCAAGATTCTTGGGGAATCGGTGAAATGTTAACCGAACCAGTTTTAAACCTAAACCGCCTGATTTATCCCAGTATGTTGTGCAATAGTTGCGTTAACCTCACAGCTCGTAAATCGACATCTTGTAGCAACCGACTCGCTTATTATGTTGCTTTGTTTGTGCCGATTGCGTAATCTCCTTTTTCCATTGTCACCCAATAGGAGAGAGCGCGTGTAAACAAAGCACAGTATTACGTCATAATCGCGATTGTCTCACGGCTTCCGCGTGAATCGAAAAGCGACATCGCTTTATTCGGTAACACACCCCACACCTCACATAACCGAACTGGTAGTTTATTGCGAAACTGGGGATGAAACAGCAAAACTGAGCGACAGGGGGTGAGATATTGGTTAGTACATTGGGGGGGGGGGGGGGGGGTTGGTGGGCCAGTAGGGTGTGACGACGCGAACTGCGACGTAATTTATAAAGTTTTGGATGAAAAAATGGGATAATTTGTACAAGAAGATACATATGGGGGCATAATATGCTTGGGAACCACGAGCACCAGTGACATGGTACAGTAGAATATGTTGGAACGTAATATATGAATATCTGGCGTTTATGGGGGACATTGCACGGGAAACTATGGGAAACTTGGAACGATGCGGTGGAAATATGAGAAGAATAAACAGCGAGCGTATATTGGTCGGATTTCCTACAAAAACGATGCAAAAATGGACTAAAAGTCGTCTCTCTCGCGTCCAACGTTGGACAAGCAGCATTTCGTGGATGTTTGTTGAAAAGTTCTATGAAGGTGGACCTGACTATCATCCTTCGTACAGCGAGTTCACAGTGTTTCCGATTCTTTTTCGGCTCACACAGTGAAGTTAAAGAAAAGCTTCTATGCGGAAACACTCGTCACTTTGTTGCCCGGCTGTGGGTTGTTGTTGGAGAACAAACTTCCGAAGTCTCTCAAATTTGCTCTTGTACTCGTCTCTCTCTTTCGACGTGGTCGCTAGGTGGCCGCGGAGTTGATGGAGCTGATAATGAAAGTCAGGTGGTTAGCCACGGAACACGACCGATTTATGAATAATTTCTATAAAAACGGTAGAAACAAAAACTTGACCCGGTAAAAATTAATAAAATTATTAGGATACTATGCAACGAAAATAGTAGATCCTCGATTTAAAACACTTGGAATCATTCTTCCTTACTTGTAGTTGTAGAGCGTCTTTCTCTTTCTCCAGTATATGACGTTGCATCACTCGTTTCGTCCGACAACTTTGCGCGTATCCTCGGTTCTTCAGCGTTCGTCGGCGTTGCTTGAGCGCCAGGACATCCTCCTTGCTGTAGTGTAGTGGGATTAATTTCATTAATGCGGGTTGCGTCATGCGTTCCGGGAAGCGTGCGTCAAAACATGTAATTACGACGTGCGGACTTGAGGTTTAAGTGGACTCACCTTAATCCACGGAGACACCTGTTCAAGTCGCGGACCGTCATCGCGATCAGCTGTTCGTCTGGGAGGTTGTCCTGTGGCTCGCCCGGCAGGTCGGTGGCGCGCTTACCCGGGGATTTGGATGAACCCCGGGATCGTGATGGTTGTTCGGCGCGGGGGTTGGATTGGAAGGGGGTGGGGTTCGAATACTGGGGGTCGCATGTTGATTGGTAGTTGGTGGGGGTTCCCCCGAAGTTCTGGAAGCTCCCGTTCTCGTGTGACGTCACAAACGTCGCGAAGCCGTTTTCCGTCATTTCCGTCATCTGCGCGGGCATTGCGCTGCAACCGTCCGGGATTTGACTCGCGTTGCAGAACGGCGTCTGCGCGAACCCGGAAATCGGCTGCAAGAAGCTGTCGATAGATGGCGTGGCGGGCTGGATTGACGGGGGGTGCGGCATTCGATTCATATTCGCGAGCAAGGATTCGAGAACTTCTTCTTCCTCCGACGAAATATCATCCGTGTATTGTGACGTGGTCTGATTGTGTTGCGTTTGTGACGTGAACCATTGTAATTCCTCGGGGGTTGGTTTGAGGTCCGGCGGGCTGGGGGTCATGTTGTGGGGGGAGGGGGGCACGGAATACACCGATGAACCTGGCGACGGGTTTGTTTGTTCCTGGGTGGTGCAGTACCCGACCACTGACCCTGTGAACACATTCCCGGTGTACTGTGGCATGGACTGGTAGTTTTGCTGCTGTTGAGGCTCAGTGGTCCCGCACATGCTGGTTACGTTGCTCAGTTCGAAGTTTTTGAATTCGTACTCGTTGTTGGAGATGCTGGTGTTGAGGTGAAATGCATCGGACGAGTCGGACCGGTTCAAACCAGTTCCAACCTGCACGGGTTGAACCATGTCGGAAGCTGAACTGGTCAGACCGTAGAAATCGCTCACAACCATAGAATTGGCAAGATGTACTTTCAAAATAAATCTTTCTATAAACTACAAATCGAAGTTTTAATAATTTTTCTGCAAAACAAATATAAAATTAGATAAAAATACAAAACTTTCGACTAATATATCGTAACATTGCAGATAACATGACCTACTTATGCTGAACTCATTTTCCTTGATTTCCAACCAGCAGTAGCAGTAGCACACCAACGATGCGTGATTGTGATGTCATAAAGTCCAATATGCAGCACCCTACACAAGAGAGCGCGCGTTGCATCGCGCAACCCAAAATTGCGCAATCGCCTCCTATCCTTCCAAGCTTAACGTTTAGCCGCAAATGCCTCAACAACTGGTGAGCTGATCTAAGATTGCAGAAACAACAATTTCAACTAACCACTCTCAGTCTATCAGAACAAATGCATTTAGTTTTAAAGAAGTTTTCGGTTCCGATGTTGCAAGGCATTGCTGACCTGCCCACGCAGCAGGGCTAAGCAAACAGCTGACTGATCAGCGATCGCGACGTCGCTCTCATTTATTCACTTCAATAGCTCTGGAAGCCGGTTCACCAACCAATCGTAGCGCTCAGTTGTTAGCGAACATAGAAAAAGGCGAGTTCGCTACAAAGCACACAGGATCAGCTGACTAGTAGCGAAGCCTTCCTTTCTCCTTTTATTTTCGCGAAGCCGCTTGTTGATCGCGACTTCCCTTTTTCTGCGAGTTTGAAAAACAAGCGATGATGGTCGTCGGCCGATGTTTCGTCTCTTTGTTCGAACACAAGTTACCGTGGTAGATATGTCTGAAGCTGGGTTCGCACACACCACTGTTAAACGCTCATTAACTTCCATACAAACCACGACCAAACAAACCGATGCAGAATATGAATGGTTCGTTCCCACCCATTGTACCTTCGCTGGTTAATTATCAATTTATTTATCATTATCCCAAAGCCGGGTTGGTAAACATGATAAAACGCATTAAATTAAGTTTACTGTCGCTTTGAGTTCAAATTTTGTGTGAAATATATTAAACCAATGGCAATTAAGCTGTAAAAGTAAAAGTTAAAAAGGTTTAATTTCGATTTTTTGATTTTTTAAAAGTTTCAAATTTCATGTTCATATTGGGTTCGGATTGAATTTTTACGATTTTGCCATAAAAATCTTATTTTTGCTTCACGCGTATCCAATTTGTTGTTTGAAATAAGATTACAACTCAATTCACTCGAATGTTTAATTTGGTTGTTACTCGAATCTTAGCCTCCGGCGAGGCCTAAAATAGCGGTTTGTGTCGAAATATTATTTCACTTACATTGCCGCTTATTAAACCTGTTTACAACTTCGTCGAAAGAACGTTTTCTGCTGATCATATCCATGCGCACTGATGCGTGGCAATGTGACGTCATCGACGTAAACAACAACACCAAAGTACGACTGACCGATACAGTGGACAACATGGGCTTAATGCATTTCCCATATAAGGCAATCCAAGCAGACAGTGCGTTTCTTCTTACTTGAGTTTATTAATTTATATTTGTAAACATTCTATATTGAGGACGCGTAAAAAGGGAGTTGGGTAGCCCAGTATCAAAATATTTTCAATCTCAATTGATTGACACCCAATAGCATCTTAATTAATGCTAAAGCATGCTGTAATAGCTTAAATAATTAATATATCACGTCACAACAATGTATTGTTATGGACGAGCGGGTTACACGGTCACTGGGTTGTTTATCTCTGACCCAACTGGTCGTATATGTATGACATTTGCTTAACCAGCACTTTTACCTACAAATTGTGCGTATTATCAATAACAAACTGTATTTTGGGTTAATCGACCGCAAACTTTACATTCACCGCGAAAAAACTTTAATTCCCCATCCACTATTTAATTGCTTAAAGTGTCTACCGGTCTAACCACAGACACCCCATACATATAAAGTGTCTATCTATATGTATAGAGTGTCTATGGTTTTAAGTAACGCGCCAATTGTTATTTTGTTTCATCTTATTGAGAAGTTTTCACGATTTTTGATTCCTGTTTAGTTGTTTGACACGTTAACCAATCCAATTATCGTCCACGATATCTTGAATGAGAGAAAAACGAAATATTTTTACAGAAGCAACTGTTTTAAAAAAATCTCCAAATCCCGTTTCCCGCCCAAAAGCAGCTTTCTTATCAACATTGATACGTCATGAAATCAACTATGATGTCATATTAATATTAATGTGTCTTGGCCATCACAATTCCAATTGTGACGTTTAATAAAAGTGTCTAACTTGCTTGATCTTAGATTAAAATCTGCAAACAGTTGTCAGTTTTCTTTAAATTATGTTGTTTATAGAAACAATAAATCGGTTTCACATTTCATTGGCGAAAAATAATTATTTAACGGGGGAATTCCCACCAGCACCATACATGTACTGTTATAACGTGAATCGAATCGAATAAATCAACTCCCATATTTTGTTCAATACACCACATCTACATACCATGTTATTCCCTCCATTCGCAGTCGTATCATATGCAATGTGGACAATAAGGAAACGAAAAATTAGAAATTCTGCGTCACAACGAAAAACACGACACGTCACAAGCGTTATTTTCCTTGCAGAATCCACGCAATGTCCGGTGATTGTAACGCGTTCTCCTATTGTTCTAGAAGTTTCTGTTCGAAAGTGCATCAGCCGCTAGCATATTACCGAACACACGTGTATGATGTGGTTCGTGTATATCCTTGTTGCGCAGTTACCTCGTGCTCACCGTCGGGTTACCAGTGATAGTATTTCGTTAAATTGCTGCTTACTCGCTACAACTTCAATCTATCCATCCACTACGCTTGGTAGACGCAGCGTTCTTAAATGCGTGGCAAAGGTTGGATACAATATACCGAATGTACGGTCGTGTGGCTAAATGGTAACGCGAGCAAAATATATACGAATTATATACAAAAAACAGTGTCGCGACCAGGTCATAACCGGATCAAAACTTTTAAAAAATGTTTAGCGTGAAATCGAACCCAAGATCTGTCTGGTCCCAACGCTGTTATTGGGTTTGGTTATGACTTCGTGATGTCATACATATTTTAGACGAGTCGCTTGCGCCGTCTAGCGGATGTAATTTCCACAATACCATAAGTCAAAGATATTCAAATGGAACTGGATTGCGTGGATGTAGGTAATCACCACATTTGTTGGTTAGAAGCGATTGGGGGGTGAATGTTATGTGATACCATTTAATACTGAATCCAGTAGTTTAGCTAAAATAACACTCACTAGTGGGCGCCTTTGGGTTTTTATACAATTGCTCCAGTAACACGAAGTTGGGCAAAGTACGGTCGTGTGGCCGAATAGTTTACGCGTCCGATACATATACAGACTCCTATATAACAAGGGTACGAGTGACGATCCCATTATGGGTTCGAAACTTGGGCTCGGTCAAAATGAGGCGGTCTGCTGTAAGAGCCATAGAGATACTATAAGTAAGTAAGGAGGAGAGACTTACCGATGAAGTATAAATCGGTGTTTGACATTTTGTGAACGTAATGTGGCTGTTACGCCGCGCCTCTAGATAATCTTGCAACACGCAGCTCAACTTTATTATCCGGCGAATGATAGAGAAGCAGTTTTGACAAGTGGTAGTAGGTTGGGGTGTTCGGTGTTGGATGTTACGCACGCAGAATAATAATCACACAAACGATACCAACTTACCAAATATATTGGACGCAGTCTACTTTTTTTAATTGCGAAAATAATAAATTATGGACAACTTGGGGTGTTTCCCCTAAAACATCTATTAAACAATAGAAATTACAACAGAATTAATATTATGTCGGGGTGTACAGTGGTGGCTAACACGTGGTTGACAACCAGTAGTTTTATTCACATCAGAGTTCGCACTGCGTTTACACGTTGGTGGATTTCACCATAAGTTGCACAACTCTGCTATATTGTGTGGTTGGTTATTCGTACCTCTATGGTCACCAGTCGGACTGGAGAGAGATCACTGTATACGTTTGGTGACGTCATACTTCCCCGAAAATCCAATGTTTGTGTGAAAACGCAGCAAACCATTTATATATGTAAAAACTGACCTTGGTAACGAGCACATTTTTGGTCCATAACTTTTCCCCGTAAAAAGTAATAATAAAACTCGCCGAAATAAAATGATCGTGCAAACAAACAGTTAGATCAACCGATTCATAAAGATTTCTATATTTCAACTGTCTATGTGACGAACCAATGGGTTGGAAACTTGTCCCGACAAGTAAGTTGATTGAGAGTTCACCTTTAGCTTTCCCATTAATATCCGCGTACTTGCGTGTATGTCTATATTATATGCATTATGATGATGGCAGTTAATACTATAAGATATGGTGATAACGCGAAGCGATAAAAGGCAAAATATTTCATTAGCATAGAGTAGTTTTAAAAGTACAGAGTAGTTTTAAAAACACGGCCTCCTGCTGCACAGGGTGATAATTATTTTCAAGGTGGTATGAGTTGTTCCAGCAACCGCCGACTTGAGGATGTTGGTTGTCGACGGTGCTGGCTTGAGTTCGGGTGGTCCTTGGCTGCAGAGCGACGTCGGTTTCTTCTTTATTTTGCCGCTCTGCAGCACTCGGTATCGAGGCGGGACAAGTCCCGCCAACGATATATATAGATATTATCTGAAAAATATTTATTAGAAGAATGGTCGTTCTGGGAGTCCTCGGCGGCCCAGGCCGAAACAAGTCGAGCCTAATGTGCTATAAGTTGGAATTGTAAAAATCCAGATCTACACTGTTTAATCTTGTTATTGGTAAAGCGCGGGACAGTGGACATCAGATTAACCCGCGAATTTTACCGAAGCTATTAATGTTTTGTGAATGTTTAGGATTTGTTTAGTTGAACCCAATAATCCATTGCAAAATGCATTCATTGCCCGCCGGCTGGTTTCGATTTTCAGTTGAATGTGAACAGCCTACAAGCGCATCGGGTTAAAATAACGACCGGACTTGCCGCCACCTGCTTAAGCAGCTGTATAACATTTTGCTTATCATCCAAACGACATCGGGTTTGGACAATGGAATGAAC
>CH002454.1:27214-44792 GCA_000149265.1 Ciona savignyi | reverse complement strand
CTGAAAAATATTTATTAGAAGAATGGTCGTTCTGGGAGTCCTCGGCGGCCCAGGCCGAAACAAGTCGAGCATTAGGTGCTATCACTTGGGACTGTTTCGACCTGGGAGACGCCCAGGACTCCAATGCCGGGGAAGGTCGTGGTCAGTGGGGCGGTGTGAAGCTTCTCGAGCACGAAAAAGGGGCCCAAGCCCGAGGGAGGAGCAGGAGCTATACAATACGAAGTTGTTATTTCCAACTTAATTTCTTTAAAAGTTTCCCAACATAAACTGTCTTGGCCCGCAACCACACATTACTGTGTGACACAAGCACCACAAGCTGCAACTCAGCGATTCTTACAGGTTGTACCTCAATTTCGGTTCATTTTAATTCTTATCGCAATTGTATTTTCTGGTATATTTACCCATAAACAGTGTTTATTATTGACCATTTTATTGTAGATGAACATTTCTAAATGGTTTAACTCATTTGGACAACTTCTGTGATTATGGGGCATTAACACCCCGTGGTAGAGTTGGGTATTTTGAATTTAATTGTAGGGGAAAAGTGGGTAAAATGGGCCACTTGGGTAAAATGGGCCCCCTCCAATTTTCAATATATTTTGAAGAATAAAAATTTGCTGCAAAAACCAGTGTCAGTATATCAAATTATGGAATCTCCAAACCGAAGTTTGAGCGTGAAATCACCAAACTCAATGTTTTCTGTAGTTATTTCGGTTTGGGAAGGTCTGAATCTAAATTTGCAATTTTTGTTTTCTGCTAATATATAATAGAAAAGATCAAATACTAAAATAAACTTTACTGTAGTTAAATAGAACTATATAGCCTAGACCTACTTTTACTGGTAGAAATAAAACTTCTTTTTTTTAAATTTTTTTATAGAGATTTTAAGTCGTATGTTGGCACCTGTCTAATATGGGCCCCCTGTGTTAATTTGGTAACTAACGGGGCTAGACTTAGCATTAACAGTACTAAAGGGCTAGACTTAGCACTAACAGTCATATTATGTGTTTCACAATAAACTAAACGGGTTTTCTAAATGCTATTAATAACATGAATTGATAGTTATGCTTCCACTAAAGTAGCAAGGTGTTATTGCATTAGTATACTAGTAACTGGGTATTAAATAAAACGTAATTGCTGTAATCCAAAGTGTTAAATTAAAAAAAAAAACTACATCATAAAAAGAAAAGTAATAACATTGTTTATATGGGAAGCGAATCTGGATACTGTTATCTGGCGAAATGTTAATGTCGAAAACGGCGCCGGGGCCCATTTTAGACTACAACCCCTTGTCTAAAATGGGCCACTAACGAAGAATATTTTTCTTTGTTGATAAAATATATTTAACAAAAATTATTAGGAAAGTTAACATGTTATGTGTGAAGACTTTGGTATTAGGTGACACCACATGAAAAACTTAAGTCCAACGGGCTTTATATCAGTAAAAAATCCGATTTGCAACTAAAGGGCCCATTTTACCCACTCTTCGCCCTATTTCGAATTCGTTTTTTACCTCAAAAGCATTTCCAACTTTAAAATTTCTAAAAATGGCTTTAGGTCACAACCGACTAGCTAGAAACCAGTTCCGAATCAGTAACCTTTCGGTTGAATGGCGGCGCACTAACCCACCAAGCTAATGGGTCGGATATACGTAATCGGGGGGGTTGGTTGAAACCGGGAATTCCCCATAATATCTTGGTGGCTTGGTGGGCAAGGGGAAAACATAGGAAAGTTGATTGCGCGATGATAACAATGCATTGCTTAGTGAAGCATGATTATCTAGCAACCGGTTCAAATCTAACCATATTTATTATACAACTGTTTACCTATCGACAAACCCTGCAAACTTTTGACCAAGCTTCAGCAAATGTATTAACACCTGGTACCATGCACATTGTAACTCTTACTTAGTATGCCCCGGGCTAATATGCCTTATATCGGTATATCTTATAACACGAATGTGACAAACACGATGTTGAATCTATAGATTAGCGCAGCATAAGCAGATGTAGCTACAGAATTCTCATACTCTTCGTATGGTTTCCTCGATTACTTGGATAAATCACTTATCTTGTCGCTGCAATTCGCTAAGAGAGTTTGGTTTTCGTTTTTACGCAATAATTTGTTTAATTTTAACGCGATTGGTCGCAAACCTGTTATGCTTAGCCTACGTTAATAATTTTGAATTCGATTATTATAAAGAAACTTAATTGGATTCGAATTCATTATAACTCGTTTGTCAAAGTTTCTTAATTCTATATTGACGTTTGCTAACTTGCGTTGTTGGCGTTTTTCTTGTTAATTCTAAGAATTGGATTGTTAGGCTCAATAATAACGATGAGTTTAGTTTAAGCCCAGTTAAGTAATAAGTGGATACTATGTTAGTCATACGCAATATTAAAGCATAATGGTTAAGCTCATGTCATGTTTCGAACCTAAAACCTTCCGAACATCGCCGCGTTACGATATGAACAAAATAATTATATGTCAAATTTCGATAATAAATTTTCCACAAGGTTTAGGTGGTTCAGAAGTTTACCGAATTGTTTATTGTAAATATTTAAGTGCAATCGATGATAATTATGTTATTATTTTGAATTCTTAATCGCAATCATGACGTGTTATCCCAGTGTTTTTTCAACCTTTACCTTTAGCTCTACACGCCATGTATATATCTTCGGAATGGCGCCGTGAGCTTAAAAAGGTTTGTGACACTGCAGACACCGTCGTTTTGCCGCTTTCCTTTATTTAAACAATGTGAATACTGTAATTTTTACCGGGAGGTTTCGAAAAGGAAAAGTGCTAATTACTAAAACCGTTTGTGTATAAATTGGTGTATGTGGGATCGCGCTAACCTTCGACAACGCTCGTTCTCTCCATCACCACATTATAACGCGATACCAAGTAACAAACTACAGCCAACCCAATATAATCCCCCTTCCCTCCAGCCAACCACCAATATGAGGTTGATCCTGATAACCACATGTGTCGTAGGTTTGTTGTTATGTGCGGAGCGGTTCCACGCGGATACTGGGGTCAAAGTCAAGTTTAACAACCGGGGACTTCGGTTTGGTGAGTTCCGTGGTTATTATTATCTTGTTTATCCCTGTGAATGGAAAATCAAAGGGGTTAACACACGGGCAATCGTCAGATTACCTCGCGCCCACCGTCGGGTTACCGGAGCTATTGCATTGTGTTGTGTATGATGGACACGTTCCTTCAATTTAGTAGAACCCATTAATCCTCTTAAGAAATGTTCGTTAAGTGCCTTGCCCAAGGACACAACCGACTAGTAAGCAACTAGTTTCGAACCAGCAAATCTTCGACTGAATGGCGACGCACTGATCCACCCGGCCAAACCGGTCGGATAATAACATTGGAAAAAGGAACGTCCGAGAAGATTTATTCCGTTGCTTAAAAACAACAAACCAAATAGAATCGAATAAACGTGAATTTTGTAGACGTTTTGACCACTAACGGTTGCAGTTATTGGATCAATTTTGAACAAAGCCAATAATTACGTAACACCTGCAAAATGGACATTTATTCAATTATAATGGTTTCTTTTTTTATTTGCTAATCAAGTTCTCTAATGCAATGTGTGTTCATATATTCATTCGTTTGATATCATTTTGCAATGGCGTAGTTTTTTTAATTATTTCTTGCAATACAACCCTATTTCAACTGTGTTTGTTCCAAACAAACTCTTGATTCGTATTTCCAGTGAGTGACGTATTGACCTCGTTTGCTGAGAGGTTGGTAGCTGGGTATGCCGGGAATTTCCCTGATTACAGTGGGACCTATGACAGCTGGGTATATGCGGAATATACGTTCAGCGGGTGAGTTTAGTTGAGCAGCGCCCAATGGTGATTTCCAGGTATTTTTAGTTGGTGAAGAATCTGGGCAACAAACGGCCTGTGAAGGGATTTTGACCAGCCTGTAGACTTTATCTAACCAAACCCTGTAATTAAGATATTGAATGCTATTTATGTAATAATCCGGCCCACCAAGAACTTCATTTTCCCACATCTAGCACGAAAACTAGAGAAGTTGCCGACCCCTGAATTAGAAGTTGGCAAGGCACTTAGCAGACATCACCTGAACCCAGTGGGTTAATGGGTTTAAGTACCACTAAACGATTCAATCACACATAACACACTGCCCCTGTATTAATGTGTTGCATAAAAATACAAATCGCCTAACAACCTGAACCTAGTGGTGATTAAACCACAAAATAAAGTATCCACCATGCACATAGCCGTATCACTGACAACTGAAATGCATACCCCCACCCACCATAAGAAATGACCTAACCATCCACATAGAATGCAGATAACCCAATATTCATTCGGACAAGTCAGTTTGACGACAACATCACCCGATCTCATCAACTTCCATATTTCGGGGGCGTCGTTGAAAATGAGCGGGAACTGGAACGTTAACTACGAAATATTTTTGTAAGTATATTTGCGCATAATGGTGTTTGTTATGAGACAGTGACGTAATTAACGACAAAGCCAGAAGCAATATAGCTAAGCAAATGTTTTATTTATGGGATGAAAGGTTGTTTATTTTGGGAAAAAAATATAAAAATATATATTTTTATGAACTCGTTGCTAAGATTATTTTTTGTATTTAATTTGGTATTATGCATCGGTCGCGTTAGTCATTCGCCCACACGATCGTACCGAAAAAAAAATAAATATTACAAATTAATCCATGTCGGTTGTTACCATAGTACATTAGTCCGACCGGTTAGTCTAGTCCAGGGGTTCTTAAACTGGGGGGCGCGCCCCCCTTGGGGGGCGTGAAAGCTTCTCAAGGGGGGCGCAAGCATGACAGTGACATATTTATGTGAAAGTGGATTTTCGGCACTTGTGAGTATAAAGACAAAATGTCGTAACAAACTGGATCTTCGATGTTCGTTGTCTTCAACAAAGCCTCGAATTAAACGACTAGTTTCCCAAAAACAGTTGCATCCTTCATACTAAGCAGGATAATGGCAAATAAATTATTGTTCTATTTTTCGTAAATTTGATTTTTGAGTAGGTGAGGCGTGAGCATAAATCACAAATCTCAATGGGGGCGCGACTGAAAAAGTTTAAGAACCACTGGTCTAGTCGTTTAGTGCGACAGCTTTTAACCGAAAGGTTGCAGGTTCGAAATTGGTCGCTATTTGTGTCCTTGAGCAAGGAACTTGAACATTGCCCGAACTCAATGTAATAATAGATTCTACCAAATTAAAGGAACTTGAATATCCAATCCTGTCCTAATACCTGATATACGGAAATGCCGATATTTCAATTACAGCTTCAGCAATAGCGACGACGGAACGTTCACTGCTGATGCATCTGGTATCGACCTTGATATCTCAGTGAGGATAGGAATGGATGCCAATGGCTTCCCAACTGTGAGTGCGAAATACTTTGGAATCCTGTGTTGTTGCCGCATACATTGTATCTTGTTTATCAAGAAATTCAATCTTTGCAAATATTAACGATGATTTATCTTTTATTTCATAACCATTATTATAAGAAGACAACTGTAAACGGTATTAGAAGGGCAAGGAAAGGATATTTATGTTATATGTCTGCGTCGGGTTACTGGATCTATTGCAGTGTGTTGTGTATGGATGATTAAGACGTTCCTTCAATTCAGTAGAACCCATTAATCTGCTGGGTTCAGGCAATGTCCGTTAAGTTGACGCAATAGTTAGTGAATGGTTGCGAACCTGCAAACCTTCGGCACTTTGTAGATGCTCTTTTTGACTGAGTTATATAGTTATCCCGCAGACTAGAAAAACAATCGCATTTTAACGAAACTTTAAAGATAATAGAAAAACAAATGTTAATGTTGTGCTGTTGTAAATCCTGACTTAACTATTTAGCAACATAATCTGAAGGAAAAAAACCAAAACAATTATGTAATTCAAATATCCATTGTTTTATATATTAGTCTGGTGGTTTAGAGTGTGTTCTTTCATCCGAAGGCTAGCAGATACGAAACTGGTCGCTTGTGTCCTTGGGCAAGGCACTTAACGGACATTGCCTGAACCCAGTTGATTAATGGGTTCTACCAAATTGAAGAAAAGTCTCAATCATACACAACACACTGCAATAGCTCCGGTAACCTGACGGTGGGCTCGAGGTGATCTGACGATTGCCCGTGTGTTAACCCCCTTTGTTTTCCCATTCACGGGGATAAACATGAATATCCTATCCTATTGACATCTGACCTGAAGCGATGACTTCATGAATTTGTTGGAACTGATCAAAAACCCGATATCTCAGATCACCCCAACACCGAGCTGCACAGCCAGCATCGCCAACTTACGAGCTGTGGTCGCCGACTCAGGGTTGTCATTCCTCTACAACATTCTTCTCAACTTCAGCAATGACCGGATCCGACGAACCTTCAGTTCCCAGGTACATCTGCTTCCATGGTGGGAATTTCCCTAATATGAAACTTAAGAATAAACAAACAGAAACTCACCAACTTTACAAAAAAAAAACATTTTCGGGACGAGCTCATAATGGGTTTGAACTTAAACTTAGCCCGTACTTATTTTATAATTATGCAGTTTGGGAATAATTAATTTAGTTGTTTGACAGTCTATGCAAGATGTTTCAGCTAAAAATGTTTTTCTGCAGCTACGAATTCCAGATTTTATCGCCATAACAGAATACAAATAATTAAAATTTACTTCCAGATTTGCCCTGCGGTGAAATCCGCCATGCAGACCCAGATCCAAAGGATTCTACAGAACGTTACCTGTAAGCTGTGCAGTGTTGTTGATTTGTTTTTGTAAAAATTTTTAAAAGTATACACATTCCACTGTGGGCACGAGGTATTCCAACGATTGTTTGACTTCTAACAACCTTACATGTCACTTCCTGTCGCGCGTTGCCACCTTCCGATTTGTTTTAATCATTTCAGTGACGTATCCCCTGGGTTTGGCGACCAGAGTCGACCTTACTCTCTCACGCCCACCAGCGGTCACTTCCGATGCATTGACATTGTTCTCAAGAGGTCGCTGTTACGCGGTTGGTGAACCTGATGCAAGGTGAGTGGACTTGTGCTATATACGGTTGTGTGGTCGATTGGTTAACGCGACCGATACATATTCCGACTCTATACAAAAACGGCCAAGTGACGAGTCCATCTTGGGTTGAAAACTTGGCTCGGTTAAAAAAAATGGTTCGGGCGGTCGTGTGGTTAAAGAGTCCGATACATAAACCGATTTCAATAAAAAAACGCCATTGCGACAAACCCATATCTAGCAACAAGGCCATGGGGGGTTCAATACCTAGCCTGGTAAAAACAAAAATATGGATTAGTCGTGTGGTTGAATGGTTAACCCGACCAATACCTTTAACGAATTATATACATGAACATTCAGTGCTCAATTGGCCAACAAAGCGATAATTTTTCATTTCTCCTTTGTACTTCGGTCAGACAATCTATGTAAACCAACAAGTCATACCTGATTGTGGGATTTTGAAAATTACCACATTTTGTTGAAATTAGCACTGTCTTGTTGTATTTCAATGCATAACCAGCGATATATAATACAACATGCCAGAATAAACAATAACTAAATCTCAATATTCCGACATCAGCACTACAGTTCCCTTCCCCGAGATACCAGAATTCACTGAATCCACGAGGATGTCATCCGTGATACTGAGTGACTACGTCGCCAACACTTTCTTCCACGCGCAGTGGAATGCTGGGACTTGGAACCGATGGTTCTACCATGACTCGGTAGGTTGGACATAGATGATCGAATCATAGTTGATAATTCCTACCGGTATACAAATACGTGTGGGTGTGCTTACGTTTTTTGTAAAAGTTACGAGAATCTTAAGTTTCAAAAATCCTATATTCTTAAGTTACTAGAATCTTATATTTTTAAGTTACGAGAATTTTATGTTCTTACTATACTTGACTACGTTTCCAGAACGATAATTACGTTACAGGTTCCACTTAAGGGGTTTTCCCTTGTTAAACGACTTTATATTTATATTTTCCACCGAACCGGCCATTAAGAATCTTATTAACTTACACAATAAACCACGTTGCAATTGTTTGCGCATCAGTCGTATTACAAATAAAAACAAGCTTACCGAGTTAAGTATCGAACCCGCGGTGATCTTGTTGCCAGATATGTCTATAAATTGCAACATGGTCAATATGAATCGGTCGCCTAAAATGTTGACTTTTAGCTCTCTACTTCACCTAACGGTAAAACACAACTCATAATATATTCAATGGTAGTGTTAGCTTTAGTTATTGTATATTTTTGGTGTTGCGTGGTTGATGCTAATAAAGTACAATTGTCTTACATGTATACACTCACACTATATTATACCACGCAATAACATGAACCTTTATCTCCAGTTCATCAGCTCACTAGGGTTGAACCTGACAACAGATACATTTGCACAGTTCCTTCCAGGAATGGCTGCGTATGGAAGTCGGTAAGTAACGTTATCCCTCGGCTGTGTTACCAACCACCAACCCATGCCTACAAACGACCGGAAGTGACGTTGAGCAACGTAAAGACTGTTGAAATTCATCTTGAAGTCCAAAATTCCAAAAAAAATTTTTAATTTTTTTGAAGAAGAAAACCGTTCGTTTTTTGCACGAATATCGTCGAACAAATCACCCCTCCTACAAATACCGACCATCCACCCATGCCTGCCTATCTCGCTCACTGGGCATTCATACACCAACCCGCATGGGTTGTTTCGTAATTGCCTTAAACTTTTCTGCTATTTTGTTTCCATATTTTATCTGGCGCAAGGGAATGGGATAAAAACGTCATAAGAGTTGTAGTTAGAATAGGATATTCATGTTTATCCCTGAATCAGAAAATGCAAGGGAGTTAACACACGGGCAATCGTCAGATCACCTCGCGCCCACCGTCGGGTTACCGGAGCTATTGCAGTGTGTTGTGTATGATTTACATGTTCCTTTAATTAAGTAGAACCCATTTATTCGCTTGGTTCAGGTAATGTCCGTTAAGTACTTTGCCCAATGACAAAGCCGATTAGCTGCGACCAGTTTCGAACCTGCAGCCCTTTGGCTGAAAGGCGACGCGCTAAAAAAACATTGTTCTGAGTTGAAATAATACAACAGTATAAAGATGAAATAAGAAATATAAAAGTAGAAATATATTTACAATGGACACTTAACCCAAGAGGGTTGGGTGGGAATCCAGTCCGATACTCTCCGGTCCCAACGCTGTAATCACCATGACCCACAGACCTCTCCGGTTCTACATGAGCCTAAACACCAGTCCAACGGTGGCCACAACAAGCAGTATGGTGGATATTAACGCCCAGTTCAGTTTGGCCACTTATGTGGTGGCAGAGAATGGTAGTTTGGACAACATCCTGGATCTATTGGTGGTGAGTGTCACCGTCTTCTGACAGAATATGATAGGATAAGTTATCCCCGTAAATGTGCAAACCAACGGGGTTAACACATGGCCAATCGTTAGATCACCTCGCGCCCACCGTCGGGTTACCGGAGCTATTGCAGTGAGTTGTATATGATAGACACGTTCCTTCAATTTGGTAGAACCAATTAATCCGCTGGGTTCAGCCATTGTCCGTAAAATGCCTTTCTCAATGAGACAACCGATTAGCTGGAGACCAGTTATGTACCTGCAACCCTTCGGTTGAAAGGTAACGCACCAATCCACCAAGCTAATCGGGTGTGACGTCCCCTGATGTAGTTGGTACATCAGTTGTCTTAGTGGTCATGCGCAGTGTTACGAGCTGAAAGGTGATGAGATCAAAACCAACCGCTTGCGAGTCGGTCGTAGCGACCCAAATGACTAAGCGAAGATTAAATATATCCAGTGATATAAAGATTGAACGAAAACTGGAGCATAAACTTGGTTAAATGTTAGTACACCACCAGACCACCGACGTTGAAGCTACTATGGGGATGGAAGATGGACGGATCAGAGCTGGAATTCGAAACGTCAACACAAGTTCCACTGTCGTGCAAAGCAAAGTCGGGGATTTCCCTGTTCAGCTACTGAATTTGGTCTTCAATAACTTGGTGCAAAGATTGCTGCCTGGAATTAATAGTGCGTATCACCGGACGTGACGTAGATGTGTTGGTTATGTCTAACAATTCGTTTCAATTAAGATTCGACCATGGTTGTCCAATCATACACTCTTCCAATGGGATTCACAGCTGACAATCTGGTTGTTAATATGGTTCAGGTTAGTTCTGTCTTTACGGTCGCTTATTGGACCACCTGAATCGCTTGGATCGCTTGGACCACTTGAATCGCTTGGATCGCTTACTATACTTCGTAATTACAAAAGCCATGATTTTAATGTTTGGGTTGGGGTTAAAGTTAGTTCTGGGGTTGAGATTAGTGTTTGGGACAGGGTTAGAATTACTTTCCATAACAATCTAAGTGATCCAAGCGCTCCGAGCGATCTTGTAGTATTTAGAGGAGGCACCCCTGTCTTTATACGTTTCATAGCCCGCATCGCACTTATATAGCTGCAGATACATATCGGACGATTGAACACCCTACCACTACACAATACTCTCCAGCACCTGCACGTTTGTTTCAGTTAAAAATTAACTGTTTATCGAAAATGGTGACATTTTTATCTTTTTTTGCCAAAAAGTCTTAAAATGTCGAACTATTTTATTGGAATTAATATTTGTTTGTTTAATATGTTATTTATGGCTACGAACGTTCGGGCGCAGCATATGATTAACACATACCTGACCGCTTTTCCGCAAATGTGTGTGGATTTTACCTTATTATTCCAGAATTTCACTGTAAATATATATTCTATGCAAAACGGCAAGACCATTAGGTGTTCGAAACCTGGCTCAGTACGAAAATTCACCCCATAGGAAAATTCATCTTAAATTTCTACATTTATTTGCAGAATGGCATCGAAATCCAGTCGGACTTGCGGTACAACACACCCTAACTCAACAAGTTCTCAACATGATAGGTAAACGCGGTTTAACCCTGACACAATTTAATGCTGCTTTCGTAAATATTCTTGTAGCTCCTATTGTACATATTGTGAACAAAACATATAAATAAACTGGGTTGGACCAAGGTCTGCGAATAGCTTTCCAAATGACACAGCCACAAAGTGGTGAGAGTGAATGTTGAACCAAGCACCTTCATAACCACAACCTTCATCTCTATCCTCTAGACTACACAGAAGAATTAAGCAGAAACATCGCACAAATGTAACAACTTAAGCAGAAATCACGTGTAATTAAGCAGAAACATCGCACAAAATTGGTACAAAAAATTTTAGTCAACATTGTTTAACTTTAGTCAACAATTTTAGTCAACAAAACAATTTAGTCAACATTACAAAAAAATTATTAAAAAATATTACAGCCAACAAGAATCCCCTGGTTTGGGGCAACGCACGCAAATACCACAATAAATAATTATTTATTATCTAATGTTGTTCTCGATCAATTTCCACCAATTCCATTGCAGATATTGGGAAATCAAGTTCAACTTAAGATATTCTCGCTTCCAATTATATAACCTCTGTAAATAAACGCGATGCATTAATCGGTTCGGCTTATATTGATTTGGTAACTAGTCTCACAACACAGGGGCAATCGTTATATTACTGCGCCCACCGTCGGATCTTATATTCTTTTGCAGTGTGGTATCCTATTTGTTCACATATCAACCCACTGGGTACTACAGGAAACGAGCAAGTTGGTATCCCAATTGCACAACCGAGTAGCTATAGGTTGGTTTCGAACCATCAACGTTTCGACTGATGACCGAGTCACCTATGAAGCGGTGGGTTTGTAACACAAACAAACATTAGAAACGCGACCGCACACACTTAGATGGGATGGTAAATTCAATGAAAGCTGTTGTTGCTGGGATTCAAAACGACCGAAATAATCTGATTCAAGGTCGGGTGCAACTAACGCTATGTCTAGTTGAAATAAGGTTCGTTAGAAAGACAACGAAATATAGTTAAAGTGGAACAAACACCACACGGACAGAGTGGAATAACCACATCCGTTCGGTTTAGTTTAGACTGTGAGTCATATTTGTTCCCACAAGCGTTGCACACAATACGGTTTCAAGAAAGATTGTGGTTAGAAATCATCATCTCGTAGTTACTGCAGAAAAGCTGCAGATTGGTCAGTTACGCATACGGAAGTGACGATGGTAAACCGAAAATAGCGCACAATTAGACATCCCGTCTGACCTGTCCATCTCATAGGGCTAGCATGGCATCAACAGTTACCACTAAGAGATCTATTTATAGATGGTAATAATGGTAATGGGTAGATAGTGGATAAACCCAAGATAATTAAAAAACTCTAAAAAATATAAGTTGTAAGATTTGCATTAACAATACACAGTACATCATTTAGATCAATTATATTAGCAGCATGCAAGAAATAAATTACGATTAAATACGTTTAAACAGTTAATCTGGTTTTAGAAGTATTATAAAATAAGGTTAAAATGAGGTATTCGTTTATACCACATTAAATGTTATTTTAAAATTAGCATTAACAGCGAGTGCATGTGTTCCATTAGTTTAATTAAGGCAGGTGCTGTGGTTATATTTAAGTTTTTACAATTATAAGCTATTTAACAATTCTTAGCGATGCCTTGATAAGTGCCAGCTGCCAAGATTCCCTTGAACAGTACACGTTTACCTTCTATGTTAAATACCAATAACATAAAGTCAGATGATTTAGACTGGTGACGTGTTATTAGATAAGCATGTTTATAAATCTTGTAGATGTTATGTAACAGTGTGTAGGCTACCGGTACAGTATTTCTTGTGCTTAAATCTAGAATATATATTATTATTTTGATTCAGTAAAACACAGTATCTCACAATTATTTTACATTTTTTGGAAAAACAAATATTTATTTTCTCTTTGCTCACATATAAAAGAAAATTATTTTATTCGGTTACAAATGTGAACTCATGTTGTGGTGACACCTAGCACAAATTGCGTGTTTTTCTCCGAATTTAAGGATAAATGACCTTATAAAGTCAAAGACATATGAAACACTATCTGTTAAACTGCGCTTCTCTCTATAGAACTGTTACATCCTGTTACATTGCATAGCACCATTAGGCAGGATTGGACGATTTAATTGAATAAAAGGAAGTAATAGATAACGTTGGCTGTGGACTTCTGTGCTACAAATAGCATAATCACAGTATCTAAGCTACATATGACTTTAGTTCATCGTTTATAGCTCTGTGTGTAGAAATAATAAAGTGGACTTCAGCGTACGCCAAGCTAGACCTAGTTTACCGTATATATGTGTTGGATTAAAATATATACACGGTATGTATTAGGAGTAAACAACATTATTATCAGGACACTATATTATTAGCAGCATACTATATTACCAGTGGAAAACTAGTTAATATTTTTAACTTTCACTGTTTATTTGTATTGTTATATGATTTCACAAAAGCCAAGCATTGTAACAATCACATAATTGCAAAACTATTGACCAGCAGTCAGCTTATAATGCAAGCTTATGCGGTTATTTGTTTTGATTGCTTCACCATTTCCGTAGTTAATCTTCGCTGGAGTAGTACGACGTCCTCTCTATGTCGTCACTTAAAACCATTATGACAACACAGGGGTTTCCGATTAAAGGAAAGCAGGCAGTCAATACCGCAGTAGATAGATTATAAACTGTTGTTTTTAGATGTTTTTTTATATTAAATTCGTTCTGTTTGGTTAAACTGATTAGTAAATGTTTCGTATAGAAAGATATCATAGTACATTTAACCAAATATAATTTAAGTGTAAAGAGATTTACAACAAAGATACAGTAAAGAGTTGATTTTCCAATATCGTGGTGTTTGTCTGTAAATTATTTCGTATTTGCTGGGTAAAAGGAGACAACACGTAATAATATTGATAGAATGTAGATGATAATACGCAATCGTTGGCTAGTTACTGGGGGGAAGTGACGTGAGAGATTTATCTGTGTAATCGTGTATCAGTGCAATTTCCGTCTTTTCCTGTTCCTGTGTTGTGATTTGTTTCTTTTGCTCTTTTAATACTGGGGCGAAAATGAATGACCTACATTACCCAAAGTGGTTAAAACGTTAACAGCAGTCGTAACGAGAGCTCAATAACTTGATTCTATTGAATTTACGATTTTGTGCATTAGCAACCACACAATGCATTTGTATGCATGTACCTTAAATATTGAAGTAATGTGCTCTTTATATTACGAAACGATATAATTTATCTTCCTACACAATTCATTTGGGAACAACAAATCAATTGATTTTTCTTTGTATATTTCCATTCAAATGGCCCACATGTGAATCGATATAGTACGGTTCAATTTTTGACATGAATCGAATTTAAATCGACGATCAGCGTCGACCGTTTTTTAATCAAACACGGCTGTCAGCAGGAGCAAAATTAAACATCTGGTTCTACCGGGGTGGTAGATTAATCGAAAACTATACACGCAGCTGCAGGTATAGCTTAATCTATGTTATGGCATATTAAAATACTATAAAGCGAACGTTATATTTTTTAAAAATTGTGTAACGGTTGGCCAGGTTTAATATTATTTCTTAGCACGAGATTTCTAACCTCTAAAAGCATAGATTAAGATCATCCTTAACTTATCCAAGCAGTCAAATAAAAAACGCTACTTGGCCCTAAATCCAACGAATAAATTACAGTAGAAACGCAACCCTATGCAATATCAACAGCTGTGGACATACTTACAAACGTCCGGTAAGTAATTGCTTCGTATTCTCGTATTGATTTATTCATTCTCTAAAGGCTATTAAACAAATAGCAATATACCTATACCCCGTATGGAGATTGCTGTGTGATTGTACTTTTAAAGCCACCGTGGGATTAAACGTCAACGAATTAATTGAAAAAAACTTGATGTTGAAATACACTGTATTGGTCGATGAACAATTTTGTTTTGTTAGCCTTAATTTTCATGTAGTAGAGTATTTGTTATTTAATTGATTGCAATGTTAAAAAATATGGCAAATAAAGGAATATTTACCGGGTATAAGAATATTCTTGCGATTAAAGCACGCAGAAGGCTGCTATTAGTTATAACTGTGTTCTTTCGTAACTTGTTTTGAGCAAGTTTCTTAAAATAATAGACACTTAGCTTTTGCAAGAATAATGATTGTGATGTCATACAAGGTTCACGGTTTCTGTTTACCGCGATCGACAAGCTGTTGTTGTGCATTGTTCCTTGTGATGTCATAACGCGTATTGTTCTTGGTAGGATGCTGTAGCTTTGTTACATGTAGATACCAGTAGTACCGACGGAAGCACACGTGGAATAGAAATAGGATATTTCCCATATATGGAAAAACCAAGGGGGTTAACACACGAGCAATCGTCAGATCACCTCGCGCCTACCGTCGGGTTACGGGAGCTATTGCAGTGTGTTGTGTATGATTCACACGTTCCTTCAATTTGGTAGAACCCATTAATCCGTTGGGATCAGGCTCAGGCAATGTCCGTAAAGTGCCTTGCCAAGGACACAACCAATTAGCTAGAGTCCAGTTTCGCACCTGCAACCTTTCGATTGAAAGGCGGCGCACTTAACCACCAAACTAAACAGCCGGACAACGCGGTTACTCCACTACTCCTTGTAGCCTTGTATAATAAACATATTCACTATAATTTATTTATTAGCAAATTGAAACATAACTTTCGCTTATAAAGCAGTCCTAATTCCTAAACCGTTACAACTGAATTCACGACAGAAGTGATTTTTAGCCTGTGCGCAGTGAGATTAAAAATGCGCGGCAAAATATTTAAAATATTGTGATATGGTACTATAATTATGACGTAATTTAGTCTTTGATAATGTAAAATTATGATTGTTTGGATGAATTTTGCCTTTATGATGACATTAACGCCATTGTGACCATAATTGTGATAATTATATGTCAGAAAAATCAGCTTTATGTGGTTTTTCTTACCAAACCCACCATCATTGAAAATATTGTGGCGTCGCTTAAAATATTAGTTTTGTAGTTTGTAGCAACCTTCAAAACGTTCCACTACCGAAGATACTATATCTGGATCAAAAATATTTGGGGCAGTTATCGTCAAAACCCTTCGTCCATTGTTTAGCGCTATTTGACTTTACAAGCTCGTAAAGTGTCATCAAATTTCTGCAGTGTGGCATGTCATATCGGTTGCCTGATATATTACTTCATTTAAGTATATTCGCTTTTTTATTACTTGAGTAATTTTTCAGTACTTTCATTAGATGTTTCACTCACAATAATCCTTGCAACCCACCAAAAGAGAGCATTAAAGGACATGACATGTATTATTTATCAAATAGTTGTTTAAACTGTAGTTGTTTCGTTCAATGTGGTGAGCACAGTCTGTTTATTGATTAGAGGACAAGTGGTTGACCGGGCAAGGCGCGTATACTCTGCATTATTTATACCTCGTTGTCTTCAATTGGAACTATTAATTGCTTCGAAGAAGGTACAATCTCAGTAGCTTGGCAAGTCATTATTATCTGTTGGTTTGTGACAGATGTTTGGTTTGTGACAGATAGCTTGTTAAATCATGTACATTGCATTTCTACTTTGATAACCAAGTATAAAGACTAAGTTAATCTGGTAAAAATGGATGATAGTTGTTACGCAAGCATACCTTGTTTACATTCATTTCTAATGCCAAATACGCTGACCAGGTGTAATGTCGACATTTATATGATACTTCTATAGTACCAACCGCTGCAAGTAGACGTTATGTCGTCACAGAACGATTCGAGACCGCGCAGCGAGAAAGGCGATGGATATTAAATGCTCAGTTCAGTAATAAAGATCCTTGGATTGCAATGATCGGTTCACCCCATTGATTTGCGTATAGTTGGTGGTCGATTCATGCAGAGATAGATTGGGTTGCGTTATTTATATATCAGTAGATAAATCAGGCGATGGTTGCAACCAAAATACCAATATTTGTGGATGATTTGTGTTTTTGACCGCCTGCTTGTCGGAAATACTTGGAGGATTTTTTATTTCCTCATTTTAGAAAATGTTATCATTTTTCCTCATTTTAGAAAATTTTATCGTTTTTTTTCTCATTTTAGAAAAGGCAGATGAAATTCTAAGCGAGTTTATGTGGAAATTGAGATATACTTACATTACCTTGTACTGAATGCAGAATTCCATGGCCTAATTAGGATAGTTAATTGAAAACACCGTATTTTAATAACAGTATAATTAAAAACATACGGCTGTGTGATGTCACATACCATTGTGATGAAAAAATGGGCATTATTCCGTTGTGTTATGCGATGTTAGTAGACCCAGTTAGTTCTAATAGTATAGATTCCATTTCAGAATCAAGATTCGAATTCAAATAGGAAAATATTCGGAATTGTTTTTCGATTCTTTCAATTTGGATTAAGTGCCGATAATGGAACAAAAAAGTTAATTTTTTTATTTAAATTAAAAATTAGAAAAAAGTTTCAGATAAGTACACCCCTATCAACTAGTAGCAAATATCAACCAATTAAAATAAAACA
>CH002454.1:0-23046 GCA_000149265.1 Ciona savignyi | reverse complement strand
ATTCCCCCCCCCCACGCTGGCGCGTCCCCCCGGGAGGCTATATCTCACGGAAGTGACCTAAAACCGTCTGATCGATGAAAATCAACTGATCATGAGGTAGAATCACCCTCGTGGCAGGTGACAGTGAAGCTGATGCATTGCATGAGTGGACGGGGGGGGGGGTCCATTGCGTTTGTGGACAACATCGGAATAAATTGGCGGTTGCTGCTTCAAATTTCAACCAAAAGGTCACGGATCAAAACTTGGCGCTAGCTATTCGGTTGTGTCCTTGGGCAAGGCACTTTACGGACATTGCCTGAACCCAGCGGATTAATGGGTTCTACCAAATTGAAGGAACCACCATTGTACGAATGGAGTTGTTGCTATGCCGGTGTCCCATGCACGTTTGTCACATTCCACCGAATAAATAAACCTCCCCCTGCTTCCCGGTATCTCTTTAGGGGGTTTCCCGTGTACATGACGTAACCCCCACAACCGCTTCTCAGGTTTGAAGATCGCTTCCGTCTTCATGTCCGCCCTCAACACAGCAGTGCTGACGTATGCCCTGCACAAGCGCACCACGAGCATGGGACGCCACCGTGCGGAATCGGTTTCCAACGACGGATTGGGGAGTCCCCATCGCATCCCAGCGTTCGACACGATGCTGCGGGTGCTTTCCCTTGGGGGGACACAGGTTGGTCAAGTTTATCTTCTTGGAAATATGAAATTTCCTGTTTCAATCCTTTTGAAACGAAACATCGCGTCATTACGTCATCTCATTACGTCATCTGACTACGTCATCTCAATACGTCATCTCATTACGTCACCCGCTTATTATCAGTTTCTTATTAAACCGACCTTTTGCGCTGTGTTGTCTGGTTATCGAACAAAAGTCGTGGATAAAACATGGCTTCCCACCCACGAGAATATAAATGAACCAACCATCCACACACTGTGATAGCTCCAGCAACTCGACTGTAAGCATGGGGTGTCTTACGATACCTGTGAATAAAGCCTGGCTTCCCACCCACGAGGATATAAATGAACCAACCATCCACACACTGTAATAGCTCCCGCAACTCGACTGTGGGCATGAGGTGTCTTACGATACCCGTGGATAAAGCCTGGCTTCCCACCTACGAGGATATAAATGAACCAACCATCCACACACTGTAATAGCTTCAGCAACTCGACTGTGGACATGAGGTGTCTTACGATACCCGTGGATAAAGCCTGGCTTCCCACCTACGAGGATATAAATGAACCAACCATCCACACACTGTAATAGCTCCAGCAACTCAACTGTGAAAATAAGGTGTGTTACGATACCCGTGGATAAAGCCTGGCTTCCCACCCATGAGGATATAAATGAACCAACCATCCACACACTGTAATAGCTCCAGCAACTCGACTGTGGACATGAGGTGTCTTACGATACCCATGGATAAAGCCTGGCTTCCCACCCACGAGGATATAAATGAACCAACCATCCACACACTGTAATAGCTCCAGCAACTCGACTGTCAGTATGAGGTGTCTTACGATACCCGTGGATAAAGCCTGGCTTCCCACCCACGAGGATATAAATAAACCAACCATCCACACACTGTAATAACTCCAACAACTCGACTGTGAGCATGAGGTGTCTTACGATACCCGTGGATAAAGCCTGGCTTCCCATTCACGAGGATATAAATGAACCAACCATCCACACACTGTAATAGCTCCAGCAACTCGACTGTGGGCATGAGGTGTCTTACGATACCCGTGGATAAAGCCTGTCTTCCCATTAACGAGGATATAAATGAACCAACCATCCACACACTGTAACGATTTAACCACAGACTTCTAATGCGGACCGAAAGGGTTCGAGACCTTCTAATGGAAGTCCGCCGAGGTATAAGAGGACAGAGGGGAATACCCCTAAGCGAAACAACGAACTGTATGAAAATGAATCACAACCAATGACGCCCAAGAAAAACGGTAAAACTAATTATTTTGAAAATAAATTAATAAATCCTGTTCGTCGGTGACAATATAACAACGTCATAGCAACGGGGTGTAAATTATGATCATTATATGATCTTTATGAGAATTGCAATATTTTTAAACAATAGCTTGGAGGGTTAGTGCGTCGCATTTCAGCGGATCGGTTGCAGGTTCGAAACTGGTCGTTAGCTTGTCATTTCGAACGTGGAACCGTCAGTTTTTTGAAATCTTATTCCGCTGATTCCAAGCACGTTTTAGCACCAAATTAGGAAATCGTTTTGTCCCGTTGCGCCCCCCCCATGTTTAATTGATGAGTTGCATCTAAATGAGGATAAATCGCATGGAAACAACGTTTTAATTATTCAGAAGTGACCTCACGCCAGACACCGTGCAAAGATAAACCCGAGAAATCACGACGAAAGAAGAGCATGGCTCGTCTCACAGCGTTGCTGGCACCTGGTACATTATGATGTTTCATTTCCCCTACAATCATTTACACCTTATGCGCACAGCTGAGTGATTAGGAATGCAATGTTTTTGTTTAATTTAAATTTGAATTAAAATTTGTTTTGTTTAATTTAAATTATTTGAGTTTGTGACGTAATAATGATGAGTCGGTAGTCGCGAAGCACACAATCACGTGACACGTACTGACGTCATTGTTGCTTCAACACCACTCTCGTACAGGGGGAAACCCCATTCCATCCTCCCGCCCAAGCGTCAACTCGCGTTCTATGATGTCATCAACCTACGTGGGTCGTCATGGCAACTCCGTCGTCGGCGTTCGAACCACAGTCGCCCTCCTATTGGTCATTTGGATCGCGTTTCTCGTCACGTGGTTGTTGCCAGTAGCAACAAGACTCATGATGAAAGGGTGAGATATTTGTTACCGCTGGGTGGAGTAGTGAGTGCGTGCTACGTCATGTGCCATTGTTTCGACACAACGGGGGAAGTGACGTGGACAGAACAGTCTACGTCACATACAGACTAAAACAAACAAATCGGTTATAGCAAGGATCCCATGGTCCTTGGTTCGATACTACACTCGGTAAATACGTAAAATATATCAAGACCTCAAGTTCACAGTCTGGTTGTTTATGTACTGAGCAATAGGTTGGGTAACTTGCAACTGGAAGGGGGCACAAGGGGAACTGATTCGACTTCCATTTCTTATGGATGACATAAACTGATGTCAACTAAAAGACATAACAAACGTGGTCTTTGTAGCGAATCCATCAGATTTCGAAAGCCAGGTTAAAAAAGACTTTAACAACCAGTATACAGGTTTAACCAAAGAAGCAGTTTAGAATATTGGGTTTGCTGACTAATTTACCAGCAGTGAGAAAAAGGGTAATTGCGGGGCGATAGAAGCAATTTTGCTGCAATTTATTTTTCTAATGAGGTTTCTAATTCCCGGTGGTGAATGCAGCTGGAGTCTGTGGATTAAACTTCAATTCATCATAATCAATTATACCAACTGCGTCACGCGTGCGTGTGTGTGCTGTACGTGCCAGGGTGTGTGTATACCACGCACGCAGTTGAATGTTGCTTATTCAATTGACACTGATAGTATGAGAAAGTGTAATTGTTTCACCAAGTTTCGAACCCACAACGTTTTAGTATATATACCGATGTTTGTATCGGTCGCTTTAACCATTACGCCACACGACCGTACTTTGTGCACCGCGAATCGGTTGTTTCCTTGTGCAGTGGTCGTATCATCTTCGCGTTCTGACCACTAGGTGCGCATTCCACACACACTGCGTGGTGGTTCGTGTGGCCGGATGATTAGGGGGTGGTGGTATATATGGGGAATTATACAAAAACAGACATAGGGTTGAAAACTTGTTCATTATCAACCTTAAGTTGAATAAATATTTCCGTGATTTATAAAAAATGGTCTGCGACCATCAACACCTGGCGGTTACTTCATTCGCTCAGTTGGTCGACCGTCAGCCATAAGGTAATGGAAACACTAACCCGGAAATCCGTATTTTACGCCATTTCGAGGGGAATTTAGTCTTCCCCGGGTCATGGGTTCGACGCCTATATCTCGGGTGCTACCAAAGCAACTAGAACCCGAGGTTCACACGATTCTACATTCCAGACCTCACACGCAAATGTTGGAATCATTTTCCTGCCCGAATACCTGTGGAAATGCCCGCACGGTGGCGCAAAGTTGGTCTACTACGCAGGATGACGTCACGAAACGAATATTTGAAAACAAAATTCAAATGAACCAATCAGAAAGCGCCACGATAGACGGATGGTCCAACTCAGCCAATGGTAGCTTGCCACGTGTGTTTTCCTCGTATTTAACTTTGTTAAAACAATTAAAATTGTTATCACATAATGATATGTGACGACACAGTAGTGTGATTGTGACTTCATATATATACTCGTCACTAATTTTGTAACAATAACCATTGTTACATATGACATTGAAGATAGTGTAACTCACACGTGGTCGTTGTGGGTATTGAACCATGGATCGAATGAATCACACTAACCCCCCCCCCCCCCATCCCACAGCTAACATGACGTCACATCCGGCCACCGTCAGGCGAATACGTCACAAGGGAAGGGTGGATGAAACCAGCAACTTCAGTGCAACAGGTGAAATAATCGTTGGTTCTTCCATCTTTGTTCGACCGATTAGCTTGGTGGGTTAGTGCGTCGTCGAAGGGTTGCAGGTTCGAAACTGGTCGCTAGCTAGTCGATTGTGTCCTTGGGCAAGGCACTTAACGGACATTGCCTGAACCCAGCGTATTAATGGGTTCTACCAAATTGAAGGAACGTGTCTATCATACACAACACACTACAATAGCTCTGGTAATCCGACGATGGGCACGAGGTGATCTGACGATTGCCCGTGTCTTAACCCTCTTGGTTTTCCCATTCACCGTGATAAACATGAATATCCTTACAAATTCAAGCGCAGCCTCCAATATTTGTTTCTAATTTCTATGTCGGTTAGTGATTGATCGGCGTGTTTTATGACGTCAGAATCGCGTTCTGCATCGATTATTTTTGTCCGTACACCGCGATTTATTGTGACGTCATAGTCGTATGACGGTAGTTTCTCTTGAGAGATAAGACGAGTATATTAGTGGGGATTCCCCTGGGCCAATATTTCCCTATATATCTGTAATCTTTGTTACGTTGCACATTAGATAATGCAAGCTCAAACACGTCATCAATCATAGCGACAACGTCATCAATGACGCAGGAACGCATAGCGGCGGGAAACACCTACGAAGACAATCAACCACGTGATCAATATTGTCCCGAATCGTGCTCCAGTCTATTCTACCCACTCAGTAAAAGTCACGTGATATTTCAAGCTCTGGTGATCACAGTCACGTGGTTATTCATGCTCTTCACCTCGCTACGCCTCTTGTGGCTCAGAAGAAACTCCAAAAACGTGTTTGTTCGGTGTAGCGCCCTCTGGCGGTTCATTCTGTACATTGCGTTGTTCTACTTGGTGGGGTACGCGAGCTACATATCAGCCTGCGTGGCGGATGTGACATCATCTCACGTGGTACCGGACAAACAAGCCACCGGCATTGTGATGTCAAACTTAACATTTTCCGACGTAACATATAATAATATGACGTCACGATTAATATGGGGGATTCCCCACGGGATGCTATTGATCGAAATAGCGTCATGTGCGGTTGTGTCGCACTCCACATTAGCCCCATCTCTATATCTGGTGAGGTTACTTGGGTTCAGGCGGATGGTTGCCGGAATCAGGTTCCGCTGAGATTTTTACGAATCCGTCGTTTCCGCCAATAGCGCGGTGACGTCATTTGTCGCAATTTTTCATCATTTCCGATTTGTTCCTGAGTCAAGTTTCGAACCTATGAAGGACTCGTCACTAGGACCGGTTATGGTATATGGCGTTAACCATTAGGCCACACGACCGAAACCGAGATGTTCCAATTACTTTATTTTATTATCGACTTTTATATAAATATACAAATGAATGTTCCAAATTGTGTTTAAAAGTTGATGTGATTTATCAACCTGGTTTATTTGGTCCTCCATGTGTGAGAACCTTATAGGCAACAACCACATATGATTGATAGAAATAAAAGAAACATAAAAAAATCTATAAATGCCAGTAGCTCGGTGAAGAACTGAAAATATGATGGATTTGGCTTTCCACCCACGAGGATATAAATGAACTAACCATTCACACACTGTGATAGCTCCAGCAACTCGACTGTGGGCATGAGGTGTCTTACGATACTCGTGGATAAAGCCTGGCTTCCCACCCACGAGGTTATAAATAAACAAACCATCCACACACTGTAATAGCTCCAGCAACTCGACTGTGAGCATGAGGTGTCTTACGATACCCGTGGATAAAGTCTGGCTTCCCACCCACGAGGTTATAAATAAACAAACCATTCACACACTGTAATAGCTCCAGCAACTCGACTGTGAGCATGAGGTGTCTTACGATACCCGTGGATACAGCCCTGCTTTCCACCCACGAGGATATAAATGAACCAACCATCCACATACTGTAATAGCTCCAGCAACTCGACTGTGGGCATGAGGTGTCTTACGATACCCGTGGATAAAGTCTGGCTTCCCACCCACGAGTATATAAATGAACCAACCATCCACACACTGTAATAGATCCAGCAACTCGACTGTGGGCATGAGGTGTCTTACGATACCCGTGGATAAAGCCTGGCTTCCCATCCACGAGTATATGTAGTAGCAGCGCTCTAATTTTTAGACGTTTTTTTACCAGGATAAGAAGGGGTAGACACAGGTGAGGTATTTATTGGGTATTCACGCAGCGTACAGCCAGTCTAAGCACTGTACACATGGGCATAGCTTAGGTAAGTATAGGGTAAGGTTGAGGGAGCGGCTTAGCCAAGCGAGGCCAACCGAGTAATCTCTCTGATATTATGGAATTGTACACGGTTTATATAATAATTATAACACGTGTTTGTACAAGAGGCTTGGCATGCTGTAAATATAGGAGGCCATCAACTAATTATTCTGCGTATCTCTTCAATGCAATTAGATTTTTTCACAATTTTAAATTAAGGTTTGGATCTGCAACCTTAACCCAATAACTCTCTTAACAATTTCGAGCCCATACCCCATCGTACATCGGCAACTTTTATCTAACAAAACAGCTAGAAGATGCACATTCAACACCTTTATTTTACAAAGCACTGCTCCGCTATAACAAAACTTTTCAGCTAACTGAAAACACCGGCGCGTAGCCTAGCACATGCTGCTTTCAACCAAACAAACGTTGGGGAATCACCACCATTGTTACCCAGCAAAACACTCGTTTAAAAACAATGACTCATGGAGGGCACCATTCGCCACATCCTGTGTAGCATAGAGGTCTTAATTGGTTATACGCCATCTACAGCCCGAAGTAATGGGATTGAAACCCACCCCTGGCTATTACCTTCATTGACTCAGTGTGTGGATCAGGAATACGAAGTCACGTACGTTTCTGTAGACTTTGTGGGATCGCTGAGCCGAACAAAAGAATGGTTTGGGAGGGTTGGGGTTTTGAAGAATTTACTCAGAACCGAATAGATATGTCGTTAAATCTCAGTCAGGAAATTCATTTTTGTGACAATTTTAAGGTAAATCGGTCGTTGCCCAATTAATCCAAGTTAGAAATGGTGACGAAATTCTTTCATCAACAGAAACTGGAAGTGTCAGGTCCAGTCGAATGGATTCGTAGCGTGTGGCATGATCTTATAAACGAGCGTATAAAACCTTAAACACAGGCTCCTAATTTATGTTTGACTTGGCGCCAAAGGTCTAGAAGTCTAAACTATTGCAGCAGCTTAGTATCTTAATATCCAATCTATACCCGTATTTGGGTTGCTATATCGACATGACCCGAATAAACGACGCAACAAAAGTTTGGTCAGTTGTTTTATTCATGAGATAAACTCAAAGTGGGATAATTTCCCTCTTAACCGACTTGGGGCTCTACTAACAGTAGCTGTAGCATCCCTTGTAGTAGCGCACGCGGTAGCTGCAGCTGGTCCTGAAAATACAATGCGGTTATTGTCAGTTCACGCAATCTGTCACGCTGCAGCTTACCTGTAGGATTTGTAGTAGTAGCGATAGCATGGGGCGGTTGGATACCTCACCGTCCATCTGAAGTAACCACCGTAGCAATAGGTTGGCATGCAGAAAGTCTGTTCTTTGCAAGTGTAGCAGCAAGCGTAATGAACGACCAATTGTGAAATGACCGCATTAAAGTTGTTAACGCATTTAGCCAACAAGTCATTGCAGTATGAAACGAGTTTCCCAGTGTAAGCTACAACCATGGTGTTAACCTCCGTGGGAAGGTCGTCGCCGTCGTGGAAGGTCTTCAGGAATTTCTTGTAGCTATCCAAGTGTGCAAACTTGAGCTGTAAGTTGATTCATTGTAAGAATTACACATCGGAAAAATACCTAAGACAATTACCTCCACAATGCTGTCATACATTGCGTCTTTCTTCGCTTGGTAGTAAGTAACGAGTTTGGTTCTGTAAGCCGCGATGCTGTCGGTTCTCTTCTTAACGCAAGCGTCGTAGTTGTCGCCAATCGTCTTGATGTAAGCCTTTACCTTTTCGCGATATTCTCCGATGCTCTTTGTGAATTTCGCGGTGCAGTCAACCAAAAGCGCGACAAGCTTCGTCTTGTAAGCCAAAACAGCAGCCACCCTTTTATCTTTGAGTTCTTGTGTGAGCTTAGCGATTTCGGCTTTCTGTTCGTCAGTCAATTCCTCGCTGTTGTTGCTGCAAGGTCGGTTGTAATTAGGAAACACCAAGCGTATGAGATGAGCTTACTTACATGCAAATGTATTGGGAGGTGACGTATTTAATGTGCCATTCGTGTCTCTGCTTAATAATTTCGTTGTATTTGTTACAATACTCGGTGTGGTATTGAGCCCACTTAGTTTTCCATTCGCCAAACTTTTTGATGTACTCCTTGATGGCCTCCTCCATCTTCAACTCGTGTTCCTTGATAATAGTGGCTCCGTCCCTGACCACCGCAGCTGGGGAAATCTCGGTTTCATTCACGGTCCCAAGTCGACCAGACATTCAACTTACCGACAGCACAAGTCTTCAAACCCTTGAAGCTTACTGGACTGAAGGGGTAATAGAAAGGTCTCAGACAACTCCTGACAACGCAGTAACTGCTGGTGTAGCGGTACCAACAACCGAGGCTTCGGCTGAAAGAAATATGTCGATAAGAAGGGTCACTTATTAGGAGGAAACTTACCAAGAGCTGTAGTAAGATTTCTTGTAGAACCTAAGGCAGGAGTTGCTCATATAGCAACGGTAGGCGCATCGGTAGTACGAGATAAGCTTAAGTTTGTACGCAACAAGCTTTTGGGCGTATGCCTGAACGAGTGTGTTGATCTTGGCGACTTCTTGATCGTGGTAGACCTGGATAACGGCATCGACTTTGGCCTTCTCCCAATCGGCGCTTCCTGAAACAACCCCCTTAATATTCTACTGAGATTTAATTTCCTTTGACTCACCGTGGACCTTATCGAGGGCAGCTCTGTAGTAAGCCTTCTTCTTTTCCAGGATGGCCATGTGGTACTTGGTGAACTCGGAGACATGGGAGATACATTTGTTGACCAATTCTTGGACGTAAGTATTGATCTTTTCCGATCTGGTTGCGAGGCACTTGACGGCACTGAAAAGGAAGGAGAGCATCTCAGCATCTAGGCTTGTAAGAATATAGTTTGACTTACCCATCGAGGAGCTTTTGGTGGTACTCTGTGATCGTCTTGATCTTTGCCAAGATATCTGCAGAGCATTTGCTAAGCGCTTCGGTTCTTTTCTTTTCAAGTTCTTCGTTGTAAGTCTTGATGGCATCATCTCTCTGCGCGATGAGCTTCGCTTTGTCTTCATCGGTCTTGGCGCATCTGTTCAGGTTTGCGTTAATTCGACCTTACACAGATAGAACTAGACAAAACTCACTCGATGTAGTAAGCGAAGTATTTGGTCATGTTGGTCTTGTACTGATCCTTGTAGCTCTGGATAGCCGCAGCAAGTTTTTGCGCAAAAGCCAACTTGCTGGCAAGCATCTTGCCGGCGATCTTCTGGAGAGCTTCCTTCAAGAGGTTTTCCATTTCGATTTTCACGTCATCGTTGCTCTTTTCTGTTTAGGGAAATACGTTAGGTTTCTTCTCCTATATTGTACGCGAACATCGTCAGAATAATAACTTCAAAGATAAGGTGCTTACCAGTCCATCCTTCCTTTCCGCAGTCTTCACCAGGATAGACGTGGAGAATTGGTTCGTAGTACTTGTAGGAGCACCAGTTGCTTTTGTATTGGATCTGGTAGCAGTAGACTTGAGGCTTTGGGTAGACGATGTAGCGCCTGTAGCCGGTGCAGTAGCTATATCTTTTGTAGCCACAATAACCGTAACCGGAACCGTAACTCAATGCGTTTGCAGCCTGGAAGGTAAATAATCAGAAAAAAGTACAAATAGAGCAGACTTTCGCTTACCGCAATGCAGCCCAAAAGGAGAAGTAAAATCTTCATGGTTTGTCTTTTTCGATGCTTGATCAAACTCGACTGACTAACTGGATGAAATGCGCCAGTTTTATAGCCGAGTCGTTGCAAAACAACCCTCTTGAAAGTTGCTTGTCCTGGCATATGTTTTGCAACACATCGCCACAGTTGCACGGAGACGCTGGATAAAGTAGCCACTTCAAGCCATCCTGGGCTCAGTCGAGCCGCGTTTGTACCAACAAACTGTTGCAATAGCGCGCAATTTTGCAGACCCAAGTGTCGTGTGTAGTGCTTGACGGCTCTTTTTTCCTGATACAAGACAAACAACGTGTGGCTATGTTGTGTTTTAACCAACCGACGAAACTTGTTGTCGCAAAATATTTGTTCACGCTTTAACCTGTGCTGTAACAGGCAGCAGACTCATCTACCAAACTACTGAAATAACAAAGATATTTCCCCGGCCGCACGATGGCGGTCGAAGCTGTTTGCTCGGCTTGACGGTGGCCACGAAACTTGTGGAATCAACGAATACATCATCTAACTTAGACGGTTTCGTAAATGAACATCAACAACAAAAGTTTTGTGTCTGATGAATAACCGTGCAGAGGCTCGAGTCATCCGGTGATAACAGTTGATAGTCCCTTTATTGGGGACTTCCCTAACCCACCAGGTTATAAATCACTTGAAGGACTGACTTGTGGAAATGTTGGCGAGAAATAATAATGAGTGGTTAGAGCGCTCTGGATTAAGCTTGTAGCGCTGAGAAGTATGTGGTGCTTTTGCCGCCTAACACTCTAAATTAAAAATAAATCAAATACTGGATTGGTAACAAATATTTCGTTGGTTCGTTACAAAAACACAAAGTCGGTTATATTCCTGTCACGTGTTATTGATGACGTATAAGGGCCGTCATCCCTCCAAGCACTACACACGACATTTGGCGCTTTTGCGCGCTGTTGCAACAGTTTGTTGGTACAAACGTCGCTCGACTGAGCCCAGGATGGCTTGAAGTGGCTACTTGATCCAGCGTCTCCGTGCAACTGTGGCGATGTGTTGCAAAATATCTGCAAGATCGTTTTAATTTGAAAATGGATGTAAGCTGCAAAAGCACGGCATACTCCGGCGCGCTACAAGCTTGATCCACAGCGCTCTACCCACTAATTATTATTTCTCGCCGACATTAACGGTCGCATTACCCTTAGGGCCACACGACCGTACACCAGGCAAATATATATTGAATGGGAGAACTCATTTGCGCACAAAGCACACACTTGCGGCATTCATCGACTCTTGGAGGAAATGCTCGGCACATGGGACCACATAGTTGCTGTTTTTACAGTCACAACAACTAATAGAAGCATTTGGGTAATAAAATGGCAACCGACACAAATAAACAACTTGAAATTTGGCGTCAGAATAACATTGTGACCGTTTCAGCACCGCTTGATCGTAAACACATTTACTCTGTTGATATCAACTTAATGTGGATCCAAAATATACCCCAATTCATTTGTCCCAGAATAATCAAGCTGTGTGTTTCATGGTATTATCGAATTTATCATCATTGTTTTGTGGAAAGGTATGTCGTAGTTTCCACCACGTAATTTGCGGTTCATAATTCGTATTGCTCCGTAGAATATAGGAATCGCACAGTCGTCCTAACAGTGTCTTGTTTACGATACTCAACTCTGTTGCCAACTTCACTGGTCGTTTTTTTTTTACCGAGCCAAGTTTCGAATCCATGATGGGCTCGTCACAAGGACCGTTTTTGTATATAAGTCGTTATATGTATCGGTCGCATTAACCATTCGCCAACATCGACCCAATTGGCAGATCAACAGCGCCACCGGTAGGAATAAATCAAACAACGTGTGCATGAAACTGTTTGCAAAAAATCGTACACAGTACGCAGCATTTGTGGCCGAATGGTTAGCGCGACCGATTCATATACAGCATTTGAGGCCTAATGGTTAGCACGACCGATTCATATACAGCATGTGTGGCCGAATGGTTAGCGTGACCGATTAATATACAGCATTTGTGGCCGAATGGTAAGCGCGACCGATTCATATACAGCATGCTTGGCCGAATGGTTAGCGCGACCGATTCATATACAGCATGTGTGGCCGAATGGTTAGCGTGACCGATTCATATACAGCATTTGTGGCCGAATGGTTAGCGCGACCGATTCATATACAGCATGTGTGACCGAATGGTTAGCGCAACCGATTCATATACAGCATGTGTGGCCGAATGGTTAGTGCGACCGATTCATATACAGCATGTGTGCCCGAATGGTTAGCGCAACCGATTCATATACAGCATGTGTGCCCGAATGGTTAGCGCAACCGATTTATATACAGCATGTGTGGCCGAATGGTTAGCGCGACCGATTCATATACAGCATGTGTGACCGAATGGTTAGCGCAACCGATTTATATACAGCATGTGTGGCCGAATGGTTAGTGCGACCGATTCATATACAGCATGTGTGACCGAATGGTTAGCGCGACCGATTTATATACAGCATGTGTGACCGAATGGTTAGTGCGACCGATTCATATACAGCATGTGTGGTCGAATGGTTAGCGCAACCGATTCATATACAGCATGTTTGGCCGAATGGTTAGCGCGACCGATTCATATACAGCATGTGTGGTCGAATGGTTAGCGCAACCGATTCATATACAGCATTTGTGGCCGAATGGTTTGCGCGACCGATTCATATACAGCATGTGTGACCGAATGGTTAGCGCAACCGATTTATATACAGCATGTGTGGCCGAATGGTTAGTGCGACCGATTCATATACAGCATGTGTGACCGAATGGTTAGCGCGACCGATTCATATACAGCATGTGTGACCGAATGGTTAGCGCGACCGATTCATATACAGCATGTGTGGCTGAATGGTTAACGCGACTGATTCATTTACAGCATGTGTGACCGAATGGTTAGCGCGACCGATTCATATACAGCATGTATGGCCGAATGGTTAGCGCAACCGATTCATATACAGCATGTGTGACCGAATGGTTAGCGCAACTGATTCATATACAGCATGTGTGGCCGAATGGTTAGCGCGACCGATTCATATACAGCATGTGTGGCCGAATTGCCGAATGGCTTTAAACGACCAGTGAAGTTGGCTACGGAGTTGAGTCTCGTAAACAAGACATTGGTAGGACGACCGTGCGATTCCTATATTCAACGGAGCAATACGAATTAAGAACCGCAAATTACGTGGTGGCAGGGCCGGTTTTAGGCCGATTTGACCAATTAGATCAAATTGGGCCCCGCACCTTGAAGGGGCCCCGCGCTAGCGGGGGTCTTTCTGTATTACGAGGTTTAAAATACTACTGAAACGTAAAATAAAAAGTGAAATAATATTCTTTCTCATAATATCAATTTGTTATGCATCGTAACTAAGTCGAATTTATATTTCTGTGTCTGCCTGTTACGTCATAATGAATATGGTTGCTAAACAATATAGATATGTTTGGAAGTAAAACAATATATCGTAAATAAGCATCCACATTAACTTTAATTTGTTTTATAGCAAGTATTAAATGTCTATTTTTGTAGTTTGTATGTACTGGTATGTATTTTATGATATATAAACACCCATAAATTTTGCTATGAAGAGTAGGGGCCCCGTCATCACATTTCTAATTGGGCCCCGCGGTTGCTAGCACTGGGCCTGCGTGGTGGAAACTACGACATACCTTTCCACAAAGCAATGATTTTAAATTCGATAATACCATGAAACAAATGCTTTGATTATTTGAAGAGTTGTCACAAATTAATGGAGGAATGTTTGGGATTTACATTAAGTTGATATCAACAAGGTAAATGTGTTTACGTTCAAGCGGTGCAGCTACGATCAGAATGTTATTCTGACGCCAAATTTCAAATTGTTTATTTGTGTCGGTTGCCATTTTATTACCCAAATGCTTCTATTAGTTGTTGTGACTGTAAAAACAGCAACTATGTGGTTCCATGTGCCGAGCATTTCCTCCAAGAGTCGATGAATGCCGCAAGTGTGTGCTTTGGGCGCAAATGAGTTCTCACATTCAATGTATATTTGCCTGGTGTACGGTCGTGTGGCCCTAAGGGTAATGCGACCGTTAATGTCGGCGAGAAATAATAATTAGTGGGTAGAGCGCTGTGGATCAAGCTTGTAGCGCGCCGGAGTATGCCGTGCTTTTGCACCTTACATCCATTTACAAATTAAAACGATCTTGCAGATATTTTGCAACACATCGCCACAGTTGCACGGAAACGCTGGATCAAGTAGCCACTTCAAGCCATCCTGGGCTCAGTCGAGCGACGTTTGTACCAACAAACTGTTGCAACAGCGCGCAAAAGCACCAAATGTCGTGTGTTGTATTTGGAGGGATCCTCATCGGTCCTCATACGTCATCTATAACACCTGACAGGAATATAGACGACTTTGTATTTTTGTAACGAACCAACGAAATATTTGTTACCAATCCAGTATTTGATTTATTTTTAATTTATGAGTGTTAGGCGGCAAAAGCACCACATACTTCTCAGCGCTACAAGCTTAATCCACAGCGCTCTAATCACTGATTATTTCTCGCCAACATTTCCACAAGTCAGTCCTTCAAGTGATTTATAACCTGGTGGGTTAGGGAAGTCCCCAATAAAGGGACTATCAACTGTTATCACCGGATGACTCGTGCCTCTGCACGGTTATTCATCAAACACAAGCATTTTGTTGTTGATGTTCATTTACGAAACTGTCTAAGTTAGATGATGTATTCGTTGATTCCACAAGTTTCGTGGCCACCGTCAAGCCGAGCAAACAGCTTCGACCGCCATCGTGCGGCCGGGGAAATATATTTGTTATTTCAGTAGTTTGGTAGATGAGTCTGCTGCCTGTTACAGCACAGGTTAAAGCGTGAACAAATATTTTGCGACAACAAGTTTCGTCGGTTGGTTAAAACACAACATAGCCACATGTTGTTTGTTTTGTATCAGCAAAAAAGAGCCGTCAAGCACTACACACGACACTTGGGTCTTCAAAATTGCGCGCTATCGCAACAGTTTGTTGGTACAAACGCGACTCGACTGAGCCCAGGATGGCTTGAAGTGGCTACTTTATCCAGCGTCTCCGTGCAACCGTTGGCGATGTGTTGCAAAACATATGCCAGGGCAAGCAACTTTCAAGAGGGTTGTTTTGCAACGACTCGGCTATAAAACTGGCGCATTTCATCCAGTTAGTCAGTCGAGTTTGATCAAGCATCGAAAAAGACAAACCATGAAGATTTTACTTCTCCTTTTGGGCTGCATTGCGGTAAGCGAAAGTCTGCTCTATTTGTACTTTTTTCTGATTATTTACCTTCCAGGCTGCAAACGCATTGAGTTACGGTTCCGGTTACGGTTATTGTGGCTACAAAAGATATAGCTACTGCACCGGCTACAGGCGCTACATCGTCTACCCAAAGCCTCAAGTCTACTGCTACCAGATCCAATACAAAAGCAACTGGTGCTCCTACAAGTACTACGAACCAATTCTCCACGTCTATCCTGGTGAAGACTGCGGAAAGGAAGGATGGACTGGTAAGCACCTTATCTTTGAAGTTATTATTCTGACGATGTTCGCGTACAATATAGGAGAAGAAACATAACGTATTTCCCTAAACAGAAAAGAGCAACGATGACGTGAAAATCGAAATGGAAAACCTCTTGAAGGAAGCTCTCCAGAAGATCGCCGGCAAGATGCTTGCCAGCAAGTTGGCTTTTGCGCAAAAACTTGCTGCGGCTATCCAGAGCTACAAGGATCAGTACAAGACCAACATGACCAAATACTTCGCTTACTACATCGAGTGAGTTTTGTCTGGTTCTATCTGTGCAAGGTCGAATTAACGCAAACCTGAACAGATGCGCCAAGACCGATGAAGACAAAGCGAAGCTCATCGCGCAGAGAGATGACGCCATCAAGACTTACAACGAAGAACTTGAAAAGAAAAGAACCGAAGCGCTTAGCAAATGCTCTGCAGATATCTTGGCAAAGATCAAGACGATCACAGAGTACCACCAAAAGCTCCTCGACGGGTAAGTCAAACTATATTCTTACAAGCCTAGATGCTGAGATGCTCTTCTTCCTTTTCAGTGCCGTCAAGTGCCTCGCAACCAGATCGGAAAAGATCAATACTTACGTCCAAGAATTGGTCAACAAATGTATCTCCCATGTCTCCGAGTTCACCAAGTACCACATGGCCATCCTGGAAAAGAAGAAGGCTTACTACAGAGCTGTTCTCGACAAGGTCCATGGTGAGTCGAAAGAAATTAAATCTCAGTAGAATATTAAGGGGGTTGTTTCAGGAAGCGCCGATTGGGAGAAGGCCAAAGTCGATGCCGTTATCCAGGTCTACCACGATCAAGAAGTCGCCAAGATCAACACACTCGTTCAGGCATACGCCCAAAAGCTTGTTGCGTACAAACTTAAGCTCATCTCGTACTACCGATGCGCCTACCGTTGCTATATGAGCAACTCCTGCCTCAGGTTCTACAAGAAATCTTACTACAGCTCTTGGTAAGTCTCCTCCTAATAAGTGACCCTTCTTATCGACATATTTCTTTCAGCCGAAGCCTCGGTTGTTGGTACCGCTACACCAGCAGTTACTGCGTTGTCAGGAGTTGTCTGAGACCTTTCTATTACCCCTTCAGTCCAGTAAGCTTCAAGGGTTTGAAGACTTGTGCTGTCGGTAAGTTGAATGTCTGGTCGACTTGGGACCGTGAATGAAACCGAGATTTCCCCAGCTGCGGTGGTCAGGGACGGAGCCACCATTATCAAGGAACACGAGTTAAAGATGGAGGAGGCCATCAAGGAGTACATCAAAAAGTTTGGCGAATGGAAAACTAAGTGGACTCAATACCACATCGAGTATTGTAACAAATACAACGAAATTATTAAGCAGAGACACGAATGGCACATTAAATACGTCACCTCCCAATACATTTGCATGTAAGTAAGCTCATCTCATACGCTTGGTGTTTCCTAATTACAACCGACATTGCAGCAACAACAGTGAGGAATTGACTGACGAACAGAAAGCCGAAATCGCCAAGCTCACACAAGAACTCAAAGATAAAAGGGTGGCTGCTGTTTTGGCTTACAAGACGAAGCTTATCGCGCTTTTGCTTGACTGCACCGCGAAATTCACAAAGAGCATCGCAGAATATCGCGAAAAGGTAAAGGCTTACATCAAGACGATTGGCGACAACTACGACGCTTGCGTTAAGAAGAGAACCGAGAGCATCGCTGCTTACAGAACCAAACTCGTTACTTACTACCAAGCGAAGAAAGACGCAATGTTTGACAGCATGGGGAAGGTAATTGTATTAGGTATTTTTTCGATGTGTAATTCTTACAACGAATCAACTTACAGCTCAAGTTTGCACACTTGGATAGCTACAAGAAATTCCTGAAGACCTTCCACGACGGCGACGACCTTCCCACGGAGGTTAACACCATGGTTGTAGCTTACACTGGGAAACTCTATTCATACTGCAATGACTTGTTGGTTAAATGCGCTAACAACTTTAATGCGGTCATTTCACAATTGGTCGTTCATTACGCTTGCTGCTACACTTGCAAAGAACAGACTTTCTGCATGCCAACCTATTGCTACGGTGGTTACTTCAGATGGACGGTGAGATACCCAACCGCCCCATGCTATCGCTACTACTACAAATCCTACAGGTAAGCTGCAGCGTGACAGATTGCGTGAACTGACAATAACCGCATTGTATTTTCAGGACCAGCTGCAGCTACCGCGTGCGCTACTACAAGGGATGCTACAGCTACTGTTAGTATAGCCCCAAGTCGGTTAAGAGGAAAATGATCCCACTTTGAGTTTATCTCATGAATAAAACAACCGACCAAACTTTTGTTGCGTCGTTTATTCGGGTCATGTCGTTATAGCAACCCAAATACGGGCATAGATTGGATATTAAGATACTAAGCTGCTGCAACAGTTTAGACTTCTAGACATTTGGCGCCAAGTCAAACTTAAATTAGGAGTCTGTGTTTAGGGTTTTCCATCATGTCGTAGCGGTTTTGTGCAAACGCGTGATTTATACGCTCGTTTATAAGATCATGCCACACGCTACGAATCCATTCGACTGGACTTGACACTTCCAGTTTCTGTTGATTAAAGGATTTCGTCACCATTTCTAACTTGGATTAATTGCGCAACGACCGATTTATCTTAAAATTGTCACAAAAAATGAATTTCCTGACTGAGATTTAACGACATATCTATTCGGTTCTGAGGAAATCCTTCAAAACCCCAACCCTCCCAAACCATTCTTTTGTTCGGCTCAGCGACCCCACAAAGTCTACAGAAACGTACGTGACTTCGTATTCCTGATCCGCACGCTGAGTCAATGAAGGTAATAGCCAGGGGTGGGTTTCAATCCCATTACTTCGGGCTATAGATGGCGTATAACCAATTAAGACAGTGGTTCTTAAACTTTTTCAGTCGCGCCCCCCTTGAGATTTGTGATTCATGCTCACGCCTCACCTACTCAAAAATCAAATTTACGAAAAATAGAGCAATAACTTATTTGCCATTACCCTTAGTGTAAAGGATGCAAGGGTTCGCGAACCGTTTTTTAAAGTTCGCGAATTACAAAATTTAACAAAATCGCAAAAATATAAATTACCGTTACTGATTTCGCGCACTTTTAATAATAAATCATCAACACGTTAATATAACATATTTTGCCTTCAACATAACATTTAACAATGGAATTACTATTATATTTATTTACCTTGCTTTTACTTTGCATTATTGACACATAATAAGCATTTCTATCACAACGCAACAATAGCCAATATGCGTTAATATACCACGATTCCTTTATTTATGATTGGCTGAGATGCGACACACCTTATAATAAGGTTATATGGTGTTTTAACAAGTAAGATTACTCGTTTCAAAGGCTTCGTTTCGTCGATATTCGTCCTATCCTACATGCATTAACTCACGACACGTTTATTGCAGTTTATCATTACTACTTAAAGGGGAACTGAAGTCAATTTTAAGAATATCTTAATAAATGGAAAAAAATACGCTGATTTTAAAAATCAAATCAGTTTCTTCCAATATTGTTTTGTTAAAGAGTTATGAGCAAATATGCATTTTATTTTATGTTAGGGGATTTCCCGTATTACGTCACTGACGTTGTTGAGATTTCGTGCCTATATGCGTTGTATACAATCATGTGCCAGTTTAGAGGTGAATTAGTAACATAAGCGCCTGCAGGAGCATTGTATTTTTGTTTTTTTTATGAAGACTTAGCATAACACTTGTCATATAGCCTAACTGAACCAATGTACCCGCGTGACAGCTTACCTTAAGCGCGCTCATTCAGGCCTGCACGATCCTGGGCCTAAGCTGAATGCTGAGGTATACAGGTCTCGTATTTAAATGACTTTAGAATAATAAGTCTTAGCAATTTATATCATAAATCATAGAAGTAAAGACAGAACAAGAAAACTAGAACAGGAGGCAGTAAACTGTAACTGCCAGCAATTTATAGAAATAAACCAGCCATCAATCAAAGATCAGACTATGCGGTGGGAACAGCCTATTTCTTTCATGATTGTTGCTTTTCAATATATAGCCATAATCTGCAACGTAGACTAGCAATGTTGTTATCAACCCCTAGGCTACAAACTGAGAGTGTGAGAGATTTGGTATACATATGCATAGAAGTTTTAACAAATTTCTTTTGTTTTCTTCATTTCTAGAGTAAATTTAAGTTAATGTTGTAACACTAAAATGGATGACAGTTTTCAGCATTCTGGCATGGATGAAAGAAGTTTTATTGTACACAATAAAACAACACAAATTTAGTCATGTGCGTTTGAACCAAGGAAAACGTGTTAAAGTATCTTTGAAGATGCAAGCCCCATAGAAGAAAATGTTTATTTAGAAACATTACCTATTGACATGACTTGGTGCCGTTGCAAAAACTGTATTCTTATGGACCCACTGCAAGAATGTTTATGCTGCATGAATGTACATGCATTTGTGCACAAAATAATGCCAGACTGGACTTGCATTACTAAAAGCCCTTATTTTTCAATTATCTGCTTGGATAAAGAAGTTCTTGAAGTTGCACTTGATGTACTGGGTTGATCACTATGTTTAAAATCATAATCAGAAAAATTTAAAATTGTTGGAACTGTATTTTTCACCAAGTGGTTTGTTTTCATCATCTTGGCTACTCCATTGGAGTCAAATACAATTTTACTATGATAATCCTTGTCACAAATATGTGCACTACACACTGCGGTTCTTTTTCCAGGTAGTTTAGAACGCTTGCATTGTTGTATCCATTGCTTCAACCGTTTTTGTCGTTGTGAGGAAATCGATGGAAGAGCACAGGTGGATTGGAATTTCGTGTGCTGTAATAGGAATTTGTACATCCTGGAGCAAAACAATATACTCCAATCACTTTTTCTTCCTTCTCAGTGGCTTAACTTTAGGCATTTTACAATATCTAATAAAAAGAACTAAATTAGAAATGTGGTATATTCTTATTAACTTATTTGGGTAGTTAAGTAAAGATCTATTATATATATTCTTTACTTACTTATCTGAGTGCTTGCTGTGTACTTATTGTCAGACTACACATCAGGTACTCAACTGTGGATTAACTGGTTTTTGCAATAAGTGGTATACTCAACCAGTAGGCTAATGCTCAGTTTCAATAACAGCAGACATTAAATGCACCACATACACAACAGCAAAACATTATACAAACAGCCAAGGTAAACCATGAAAGAAAGGCTTTTCCCACCGCATAGTCTAGCCTTTGCCTAATGGCTGGTTTATTTCTATAAATTGCTGGCAGTTACAGTTTAATGCATTCTGTTCTAGTTTTCTTGTTCTGTTTTTACTTTTATTATTTATGATATAAATTGCTAAGACTTATTATTCTAAAGTCATTTAAATACGAGACCTGTATACCTCAGCATTCAGCTTAGGTCCAGGACCGTGCAGGCCTTAATGACCGCGTTTAAAGTAAGCTGTCACCATGTACATTGGTTCAGTAAGACTATATGACAAGTGTTATGCTAAGTCTCCATAATAAAAACGAAAATACAACGCTCCTGCAGGCCGCTTCTGTTACTAATTCACCTCTAAACTGACACATGATTGTATACAATGCATATAGGCACGAAATCTTAACAACGTCAGTGACGTAATACGGGAAATCCCCTAACATAAAATAAAATACATATTTGCTCATAACTCTTTAACCAAAAAATATTGGAAGAAACTGATTTGATTTTTGAAATCAGCGTATTTTTTCCATTTATTAAGATATTCTTAAAATTGACTTCAGTTTCCCTTTAATAACGGTACTGTTTGCTTAATGAATTATCTTTCTGGCTTTAAAGATTAGTTTGAGAGGTTCTGAAACCGCATTCTAAGGCAATTAAAAATAGCTAAAGCGCGAAAACGATTTTCTCGTATCCCACGCATTTCGCGAATCGTTTCAAAATCGTTAATTCGAACCCTGCAATATGTCACTGTCATGCTCGCGCCCCCCTTGAGAAGCTTCCACGCCCCCCAGTTTAAGAACCCCTGAATTAAGACCTCTATGCCCCACAGGATGTGACGAGTGTTACCCTCCATGAGTCATCGTTTTTAAACGAGTATTTTGCTGAGTAACAATGGTGGTGATTCCCCAATGTTTGTTTGGTTGAAAGCAGCATGTGCTAGGCTGCGCGCCGGTGTTCTCGTTTAGCTGTAAAGTTTTGTAATAGCGGAGCAGTGCTTTGTGAAATAAAGGTGTTGATTTTGCATCTGCTAGCTGTTTTGTTGGATAAAAGTTGCCGATGTACGAAGGGGTATGGGTTTCAAATTTTTAAGAGAGTTTTTGAGTTTAGGTTGCAGATACAAACTTCAATTTAAAATTGTGAAAAAAATCTAATTGCATTGAAGAGATACGCATAATAATTAGTTGAACGCCTCCTATGTTAACAGCATGCCAAGCCTCGTGTACAAACCCGTGTTATAATTATTATATAAACCGTGTACAATTCCATAATATTAGAGAGATTACTCGGTTGGCCTCACTTGGCTAAGCCCCTCCCTCAACCTTACCCTATACTAACCTAAGCTGTGCCCATGTGTACAGTGCTTTAAATGGCTGAACGCTGCGTGAATACCCAATAAATACCTCACCTATGTCTACCCTTGTCTTATCCTGGTAAAAAAACGTGTAAAAGTTAGAGCGCTGGTACTACATATACTCTTGTGGGTGGGAAGCCAGGCTTTATCCACGGGTATCGTAAGACACCTCATTCTCACAGTCGAGTTGCTTGAGCTATTACAGTGTGTAGATGGTTGGTTTATTTATATACTCTAGGATGGGAAGCTAGGCTTTATCAACGGGCATCGTAAGACACCTTATGGCCACAGTCGAGTTGCTGGAGCTATTACAGTGTGTGGAAGGTTGGTTCATTTATATCCTTAGTGGGTGGGAAGCCAGGCTTTATCCACGGGTATG
>CH002455.1:159284-173796 GCA_000149265.1 Ciona savignyi | reverse complement strand
GCCCATACTTACCATGGAACTCCCAACACTGAAGTACACTCAAACCAGTAATTTGTATGTTTCCATATTAACAGAAATACCTTAACTTACCAAGGGGGTTATCACACGGGCAATTGTCAGATTACCTCTCACCCATGGTCGGGTTACCGGAGCCATTGCAGTGTGTTGTATATGATAGACACGTTCCTTTAATTTGGTAGAATTCATTAATCCGCTGGGTTCAGGCAATGTCCGTAAAGTGCCTTACCTAAGGACACAACCGACTAGCTAGCGACCACTTTCGCACCTTCAACCTTTTCGATTAAAAGGCAACGCACTTAACCGCTAGACCAACCGGCCGGACCATATTAAGATTTTTTGATAATAAGATTGTTGTGGCTGTATTCGTGTGTTTTTTATTGTTGCTTTTATTGCCTTACTTAGATGTTTTATAATAGGCCTACCACTTAATTTAGTCCACCGATTAGCCTGGTGGGTTTGGGCGAGGCCTTTCAGCCGAAGGTTGAAGATATAAACCTGGTCACAAGCTAGTAGGCTCTGTCCTTGGGCAAGGCACTTAACGGACATTGGCTGAACCCAGTGGAAAAATAGGTGCAACCAAATTAAAGGAACGTCTTAATCAATCGTACAATCGTTCGTGATATCATCGTTATTTTGGTTTGTGATTTTATAACTAACAGAATTATGATTGAAGAATGTTAGAATGATTGCCCTATAGATGGCGTATAACCAATTAAGACCTCTATGAACGGGCGGATGTGACGAGTGGTACCCTCCATGAGTCATTGTTTTTAAACGAGTGTTTTGCTGAGTAACAATGGTGGTGATTCCCCAATGTTTGTTTGGCTGAAAGCAGCATGTGCTAGGCTGCGCGCCGGTGTTCTCGTTTAGCTGTAAAGTTTTGTAATCGTGGAGCAGTGCTTTGTGCAATAAAGGTGTTGAATATGCATCTGCTAGCTGTTTTGTTGGAAAAAAGTTGCCGATGTACGAAGGGGTATGGGCTCAAAATTTTTAAACAAAATTTTGTAGGGTTTTGAGTTTAGGTTGCAGATCCAAGCTTCAATTTTAAATTGTGAAAAAATCTAAGACTTCCTATGTCAGGATTTTGAGTGACAGTCGTTTTTGTGAGGTCAGTTTGCATTGGAGAGATAGGGAAAATAATTAGTTGAACGCCTCCTAAATGAAAAACGGGCTATTTTGATTTTTTTGCCAAAATCTCCAAATTTATAGAAATTTGAGTGTGGATAAATGTTACTAGTCAACTGTTTGTCTAAAATCTTACACTTAATTACTTATGCTAATTAGCAAAGTAATTAATTAGTCATTTTTCCCCATTTTTGGTTATTTTCACTCCGGTAGAGGGTCGTTCGGATATTTTTTCAAGAACTTAACTTCGAATGGCTTTTAAAAATACCAGACAATCTTTCGATACCGGCTGTTAATCCGATTTGTGATATAGGACTGAAAAATGTACTCCTCTTGGTATCCACATGTGTACCTTTTTTCATATTTTTCAATTTTTGGGCAGGTGTGAAGGCCTAGATGTGTTTGTTGGACACGTATGCATACAGAAGATATAAAAACTTACCAATCCTAACCATCCTTGACTGTCAAACATTTGTGAAAGAAGTGGAGGCGGACAAAATGTGGTCACACGAGGCTCAAAGGTGACATTGGGTTGTGTTTTTTTACTCAAAAACAACTATTTGTACCCTGGTTATGGACTTTAAACCTTTCAAATTACAGTGAAAAAATGTGCTGAAACTTGTGGAACATCAAGCAGTGAATTTTAGTGTGTACGAAGAGTTTCAGTCATCACCAGTGACACTATCGCCAAATGAAATCTACAGAATGACCACCCTTCAGTCGAAGGCCTGTAATAGCCGAAGCAGTCAACCGAAACGGTTAAAATTTGGACCAGAGTCTCACAGAATGACCTCTACTAGTAAGTTCAAACAGTTTAAACCAAACTGGAGCGGTCACCGTTTCCAAGATGGCGTATAACCAATTAAGACCTCTATGAACAGCACGATGTGACGAGTGGTACCCTCCATGAGTCATTGTTTTTAAACTAGTGTTTTGCTGAGTAACAATGGTGGTGATTCCCCAATGTTTGTTTTGTTGAAAGCAGCATGTGCTAGGCTGCGCGCCCGGTGTTCTCGTTTAGCTGTAAAGTTTTGTAATCGTGGAGCAGTGCTTTGTAAAATAAAGGTGTTGAATGTGCATCTGCTAGCTGTTTTGTTGGAAAAAAGTTGCCGATGTACGAAGGGGTATGGGCTCAAAATTTTTAAACAAAATTTTGTAGGGTTTTTAGTTTAGGTTGCAGATCCAAGCTTCAATTTTAAATTGTGAAAAAATCTAAGACTTCCTATGTCAGGATTTTGAGTGACAGTCGTTTTTGTGAGGTCAGTTTGCATTGGAGAGATAGGGAAAATAATTAGTTGAACGCCTCCTTGAGCATCCACATTACGAAGAAATACATTTTAGAATAAAAAAAAACACAATTATTTTGCTATAAATACCAGCGTGCAAATAAATGAAAACGTCATATTTTAAAAATCTACTAAGGTAAGTTTGCTTATGCCTTCAATTTGTGTGATTTGTAACGTCATTTTTAACAGATGAATAAGTCTACTCAGCTACTTCTCTTCGCACTTGTGTTGCTTGCTGCCACTGGGAATGGTAACGCTTATCTACGTGCTGGTCAGGGCTGTCGTCTTTACAATAACAAACAACAACTAACCGTGGCAGGTAACTATTTTTTTGGAACTGTCACACTTATGCCAAATACTGTTTTGAATGAAATAATATAACTTGTGTTTTATACCCCTGAACTTCTTACCACATTTAGATTAATGAAGCGATTTCAGTGGGATATATGCGATTAAGACAATCTTTTAGATTTCGTACGAACCATTAATTAAGTGGTTAGTATATATCTCCTCGTCATGGACCCAACCGAATAGATATGAACCAATACGGTTTCTGCAACATTTAAACAAAGAATAGGCACTTAACCACAAAGAAAAAGTCTCTGGAAAAAATACAACTTAAAAAGAAAGTCCAACAGAAGAGTTTATAACATACAATTGACTTTTTCAGATGCTGGTTCTGACCTCATTTTTAGTCCATGGGATGAAGGTATGGATGCTATATTATCGGAACAGTCACAGTTTGGCCAATTACTGTTTTGAATGTAATAATATAACTTGTGTTTTATACCCCTGAACTTCTTACCACATTTAGATTAATGAAGCGATTTCAGGGAGATATATGTGATTTACACAATCCTTTAGATTTCGTACAAACCATTAATTTATTGGTTCAGTGGATATTTGCTTTATCGTGGACACAACCGAGTAGATATGAACCAGTACGAATTCTGCAACGTTTAAACAGAGAATATAGATGGCGTATAACCAATTAAGACCTCTATGAACGGGCGGATGTGACGAGTGGTACCCTCCATGAGTCATTGTTTTTAAACGAGTGTTTTGCTGAGTAACAATGGTGGTGATTCCCCAATGTTTGTTTGGCTGAAAGCAGCATGTGCTAGGCTGCGCGCCGGTGTTCTCGTTTAGCTGTAAAGTTTTGTAATCGTGGAGCAGTGCTTTGTGCAATAAAGGTGTTGAATGTGCATCTGCTAGCTGTTTTGTTGGAAAAAAGTTGCCGATGTACGAAGGGGTATGGGCTCAAAATTTTTAAACAAAATTTTGTAGGGTTTTAAGTTTAGGTTGCAGATCCAAGCTTCAATTTTAAATTGTTAAAAAATCTAAGACTTCCTATGTCAGGATTTTGAGTGACAGTCGTTTTTGTGAGGTCAGTTTGCATTGGAGAGATAGGGAAAATAATTAGTTGAACGCCTCCTAAATGAAAAACGGGCTATTTTGATTTTTTTGCCAAAATCTCCAAATTTATAGAAATTTGAGTGTGGATAAATGTTACTAGTCAACTGTTTGTCTAAAATCTTACACTTAATTACTTATGCTAATTAGCAAAGTAATTAATTAGTCATTTTTCCCCATTTTTGGTTATTTTCACTCCGGTAGAGGGTCGTTCGGATATTTTTTCAAGAACTTAACTTCGAATGGCTTTTAAAAATACCAGACAATCTTTCGATACCGGCTGTTAATCCGATTTGTGATATAGGACTGAAAAATGTACTCCTCTTGGTATCCACATGTGTACCTTTTTTCATATTTTTCAATTTTAGGCCAGGTGTGAAGGCCTAGATGTGTTGTTGGACACGAATGCATACAGAAGATATAAAAACTTACCAATCCTAACCATCCTTGACTGTCAAACATTGGTGAAAGAAGTGGAGGCGGACAAAATGTGGTCACACGAGGCTCAAAGGTGACATTGGTTGTGTTTTTTTACTCAAAAACAACTATCTGTACCCTGGTTATTGACTTTAAACCTTTCAAATTACAGTGAAAAAATGTGCTGAAACTTGTGGAACATCAAGCAGTGAATTTTAATGTGTACGAAGAGTTTCAGTCATCACCAGTGACACTGTCGCCAAATGAAATCTACAGAATGACCACCCTTCGGTCGAAGGCCCATAATAGCCGAAGCAGTTAACAGAAACGGTTAAAATTTGGACAGGAGTCTCACAGAATGACCTCTACTAGTAAGTTCAAACAGTTTAAACCAAACTGGAACGGTCACCGTTTCCAAGATGGCGTATAACCAATTAAGACCTCTATGAACGGGCGGATGTGACGAGTGGTACCCTCCATGAGTCATTGTTTTTAAACGAGTGTTTTGCTGAGTAACAATGGTGGTGATTCCCCAATGTTTGTTTGGCTGAAAGCAGCATGTGCTAGGCTGCGCGCCGGTGTTCTCGTTTAGCTGTAAAGTTTTGTAATCGTGGAGCAGTGCTTTGTGCAATAAAGGTGTTGAATATGCATCTGCTAGCTGTTTTGTTGGAAAAAAGTTGCCGATGTACGAAGGGGTATGGGCTCAAAATTTTTAAACAAAATTTTGTAGGGTTTTGAGTTTAGGTTGCAGATCCAAGCTTCAATTTTAAATTGTGAAAAAATCTAAGACTTCCTATGTCAGGATTTTGAGTGACAGTCGTTTTTGTGAGGTCAGTTTGCATTGGAGAGATAGGGAAAATAATTAGTTGAACGCCTCCTAAATGAAAAACGGGCTATTTTGATTTTTTTGCCAAAATCTCCAAATTTATAGAAATTTGAGTGTGGATAAATGTTACTAGTCAACTGTTTGTCTAAAATCTTACACTTAATTACTTATGCTAATTAGCAAAGTAATTAATTAGTCATTTTTCCCCATTTTTGGTTATTTTCACTCCGGTAGAGGGTCGTTCGGATATTTTTTCAAGAACTTAACTTCGAATGGCTTTTAAAAATACCAGACAATCTTTCGATACCGGCTGTTAATCCGATTTGTGATATAGGACTGAAAAATGTACTCCTCTTGGTATCCACATCGTGTACCTTTTTTCATATTTTTCAATTTTAGGCCAGGTGTGAAGGCCTAGATGTGTTGTTGGACACGAATGCATACAGAAGATATAAAAACTTACCAATCCTAACCATCCTTGACTGTCAAACATTGGTGAAAGAAGTGGAGGCGGACAAAATGTGGTCACACGAGGCTCAAAGGTGACATTGGTTGTGTTTTTTTACTCAAAAACAACTATCTGTACCCTGGTTATTGACTTTAAACCTTTCAAATTACAGTGAAAAAATGTGCTGAAACTTGTGGAACATCAAGCAGTGAATTTTAATGTGTACGAAGAGTTTCAGTCATCACCAGTGACACTGTTGCCAAATGAAATCTACAGAATGACCACCCTTCGGTCGAAGGCCCATAATAGCCGAAGCAGTTAACAGAAACGGTTAAAATTTGGACAGGAGTCTCACAGAATGACCTCTACTAGTAAGTTCAAACAGTTTAAACCAAACTGGAACGGTCACCGTTTCCAAGATGGCGTATAACCAATTAAGACCTCTATGAACGGGCGGATGTGACGAGTGGTACCCTCCATGAGTCATTGTTTTTAAACGAGTGTTTTGCTGAGTAACAATGGTGGGTGATTCCCCAATGTTTGTTTGGCTGAAAGCAGCATGTGCTAGGCCGCGCGCCGGTGTTCTCGTTTAGCTGTAAAGTTTTGTAATCGTGGAGCAGTGCTTTGTGCAATAAAGGTGTTGAATGTGCATCTGCTAGCTGTTTTGTTGGAAAAAAGTTGCCGATGTACGAAGGGGTATGGGCTCAAAATTTTTAAACAAAATTTTGTAGGGTTTTGAGTTTAGGTTGCAGATCCAAGCTTCAATTTTAAATTGTGAAAAAATCTAAGACTTCCTATGTCAGGATTTTGAGTGACAGTCGTTTTTGTGAGGTCAGTTTGCATTGGAGAGATAGGGAAAATAATTAGTTGAACGCCTCCTAAATGAAAAACGGGCTATTTTGATTTTTTTGCCAAAATCTCCAAATTTATAGAAATTTGAGTGTGGATAAATGTTACTAGTCAACTGTTTGTCTAAAATCTTACACTTAATTACTTATGCTAATTAGCAAAGTAATTAATTAGTCATTTTTCCCCATTTTTGGTTATTTTCACTCCGGTAGAGGGTCGTTCGGATATTTTTTCAAGAACTTAACTTCGAATGGCTTTTAAAAATACCAGACAATCTTTCGATACCGGCTGTTAATCCGATTTGTGATATAGGACTGAAAAATGTACTCCTCTTGGTATCCACATGTGTACCTTTTTTCATATTTTTCAATTTTAGGCCAGGTGTGAAGGCTTAGATGTGTTGTTGGACACGAATGCATACAGAAGATATAAAAACTTACCAATCCTAACCATCCTTGACTGTCAAACATTGGTGAAAGAAGTGGAGGCGGACAAAATGTGGTCACACGAGGCTCAAAGGTGACATTGGTTGTGTTTTTTTACTCAAAAACAACTATCTGTACCCTGGTTATTGACTTTAAACCTTTCAAATTACAGTGAAAAAATGTGCTGAAACTTGTGGAACATCAAGCAGTGAATTTTAATGTGTACGAAGAGTTTCAGTCATCACCAGTGACACTGTCGCCAAATGAAATCTACAGAATGACCACCCTTCGGTCGAAGGCCCATAATAGCCGAAGCAGTTAACAGAAACGGTTAAAATTTGGACAGGAGTCTCACAGAATGACCTCTACTAGTAAGTTCAAACAGTTTAAACCAAACTGGAACGGTCACCGTTTCCAAGATGGCGTATAACCAATTAAGACCTCTATGAACGGGCGGATGTGACGAGTGGTACCCTCCATGAGTCATTGTTTTTAAACGAAGTGTTTTGCTGAGTAACAATGGTGGTGATTCCCCAATGTTTGTTTGGCTGAAAGCAGCATGTGCTAGGCTGCGCGCCGGTGTTCTCGTTTAGCTGTAAAGTTTTGTAATCGTGGAGCAGTGCTTTGTGCAATAAAGGTGTTGAATGTGCATCTGCTAGCTGTTTTGTTGGAAAAAAGTTGCCGATGTACGAAGGGGTATGGGCTCAAAATTTTTAAACAAAATTTTGTAGGGTTTTGAGTTTAGGTTGCAGATCCAAGCTTCAATTTTAAATTGTGAAAAAATCTAAGACTTCCTATGTCAGGATTTTGAGTGACAGTCGTTTTTGTGAGGTCAGTTTGCATTGGAGAGATAGGGAAAATAATTAGTTGAACGCCTCCTATAGGCATTTACCCACAAAGAAAAAATGTCTTGAAAAATATACAACTTAAAATGAAAATCCAAAATAAGCGTTTAACATACAATTGACTTTTTCAGAAATGGATATCCCTAAAATCACCGGTCTATGGAATCAAGTTATGGATGGAATGCAACATTAAACTTGTTCAACAAATAACGCCAATAAAATGAGCTGTATATAAACGTAGTTGGTATTTTTGTTTTCTTTATGATTGAAGCGCTACACTTGTTTCAGCATAGCCTAATAATTCCAATATTTGATGGAATCTACCAAGCTGAAAACGTCTGAATCATATACAACATACTGTAATAGCTCCGGTAATCCGACTGTGGGTGAGAAGTGATCTGACGATTGCCCGTGTGTTAACCGCATTGGTTTTCCCATTCACGGGGATAAACATGAATATAGAACCGATTTCCGCAATTCTATACAACGCGGTGAGGAATGACATTACGGATAATACATTTTAGAATGAAAACAGTCATCATGATTAAGACCACATTTATTACATAATACGAAATAACTAAAGGTAGGGCATTTAAATTAAACATTTAAAGGTTTCGCAGCACTGTATATTAGTTGTGCATTTTAATGTTACTTTTGCGGAGCTCATTTAAACAAAACTATGTGTTGACTTGTTAAATCGTCATAAAAAGTTTTCCCATGTACCGCTCGCTACAGGTTGAGCTAGGTTTTTTTATACAATTGTTTTTAATTTTCCAACGCATTAGGTTTAAATCATGTAGAGTTGTCTAATAACATTTCACAGAGAGGCCAGGTAAGTTGCTGCATGGTTTTCGCTTCCGTTTGAAAATAAACTGAAGAGAAAACTCATAATATTATTATGTTTTCTATGGTTTAGGCGGGAATTGGTGTGGACATTCATATTGGAGCGCTATAGTGAATTATGGAAATATAATTTTATTTTATTTGCTTGCGAATTGGTACGTTTAACGTAAGTTGGTGGCCTTATACCAAACCCTGCATACACATGAGAGTGTCAGCCACGTGTAAACCACCTCTATTTTAAAACCCCTGTTGAGTGTACGCAATATTTTTCTGCGTGCAGAAAGGTTGGGGTTCCCTAACTACCTAATCACCCTTGGTATATCATATACAAAATGCATAACGTTTGTTTTTGCAAGCAGGAACTAATGGGTTCTTGATTTACCAAACCAAACTTGATATCTATATATTTATGGACTCCCTTTGTATTTCCGATAGGAGCATTCATAAAATTTAATCCGTTTTCCTTTTTTTCTGTGTAAGGTTCGTGACAGGCAAGTCATGTGGCAAGATTATTGATATGAAGGAATAGAAACGAAATAGAATGGTCATGTAAACAAACAATTAGCTTAACCGGTTAATATAAAGATTTCAATATTTAAACGTACTTTTGTGACGTAGGTTAAACTTAACGCGAAAAGTAAGGTTAAAATTTTGTCTTCAGCTTTCCCGTTAATATCCGCGTACTTGCGCGTATGATGACTAGCCTATACTAGATGCATTATGATGATGGCAGCTACTTACTAAGAGATTGTGATAGGTACGCCCAAGATGCGTTTTAAAACTTTTTTAAGGAAGAAGTATGTTTTAATCCATATTTTAAAACGTTGTATTGCAGGTTAGGTTTAATATTTGCATAATTTGAACAAACAATTATGAAATTCCTTGTGTTGGTCGTTATCTGTGGTTTAAAAATAGCTACATGCGGTAAGGTTGTTAAACAAACGTATTGTTTTAATGAGTTAAAACTTTGAATTTTAAGGACTGCCAACTTCTCAGAAGGGAAGTTTTGATCTCTCTCTTGCCCATTAATCTCGGACGAAAGGTCTAGTTGTCCCCTTCAAGATGTGCTTGGATTCTGTACCGATCCTAGTCGACATAACAGTTCGAAACAAAAAACTATCTGTGCTCCACACATACCAGGCTAGAGTGACCGAAATCTTTATACATGGCTTTATACTTCAAATGGAGGAAACTGTAGAGGACGACTGGCAAGAAAATCTCTTGGTGGATTGGACGTTTTACTCAGGTTGGTCGGGTTAAGTTTTCTTCGGTATTCGATTAAGCTCTTTGAGAATATCATGATGGATAGTATTATTGTTGCATAGCACCAGTGGGTTGATTGTACGGAGTTGTTAAAGCCTAATAAAGCCTGGTCCATGCTTTCGGGCCACACCTTCTCCTAAAGTCGGCTCCCCCACTGTACTGGTCGCGCTTTACCGCGCACTCTTCTTCAGGGCTCTAAATCGTTTAGTCTTAATTAAATTTCGATTGCTAAATATTGTTCATTTACCTAGGTTTGGCGGCCGCGTCCGCTATATTTCATTAATTTATATCCTTTTTTACTGACGTGTTCTAACGACTGTTCGTTTTGCCGTCTTTTCCCGTTCCTGTATCGTGATTATATTCGTTTGCCATTTTTAAAAACTGGGTAAAAAATGAATAAACTAAACTAAACTAAATTTTGCGTTGAACCGACGTGACGTTCCATATTTGTAGATTAAACATTGTCCAATCAACCCGTTTAGTTCATTGAATAAATATAAAAAAACTTATTTTAAAGGTCCGGGCATTGTACAAAACAGGAAATATATTTGGATGCCGGAGCCAAGCAAAATAGTACGCCAAAATCGAGCTGAAACCGACATGTCGTGTCGGAACTTCAATGCAACGCTAGTGGACATTGTGGACAAGCAGATGTATGACACAGTCTATAGTTACGTCAATGCTACGCTCGTCAGTGTTGATGAAGTTTATACTCCTGTTTGGCTAGCGATGAACTACAACCCAACGGTTTGTGTTAACTTATTTGTATTTTCATTGTAACCTATTGTATTCTATTAAAGTCGATTTTATACATAACGCCGTGATTTACAAGCGTTTAAAACGTTAACCTAAGGTGAACATCTAGTTTAATTACCTCACCTTCGTCAGGTTACGTGTCTGTTATAATACCAAGTATTAAGGTCTCCGAGGTGCGATATATTCGTCGGTTGTGCTAACCGCTCGGCCGCACATGTTTTAACATATCCAATTTGTGTTTTAAGTTAATGAACCGAACTAAAGTGAAGTATTTCTTCGATTTTACCAGAATGACTTAATGACACTAAGCACTGGAGAGCAGGGCTACAAAGGTAGTTAGTTTCCTAGTTATCCGAAATTCGATCCGAACAAAACCGCAATCTGGATGGTTGTGCGAACCGATGCAACCAAATCAAACGTCGGTCTTTTGAACTACTCTCCTGTGTGCATTACCCTTGTGAACCTGCTACCTTCTACCAACAAGGATTAAGCAACATTACACCACTGGAATATTTGAATATCCATCATAATAACAATGTGATTTAAAACTGCGATTTGAATGTTTGTTACCTTTTCCTGTCAATTTTAGTATTAACGATCATGGTGCCCTCACAATTATGATTTGAGAACAAAACTTTATTTTTTAAAGTATTTTCCTAGGTATTTTTTTATTTTTTCTAAGTGTTAAATCCGTGATGATGCATTTATATTTTAAGGAATTTTCCGTTGTTGCTCGCGGTATGAAAAGTTGTTTTTTTATTTTTCAATTTTATTATATTTATCTACAAATTTATTTACAATTTAAAGTGAATAATTCTTACTAGTCTTACAATATCTGCTGTTAAAGAATAATCGTCGCTGAAAATGTACGGTCGTGTGACTGAATGGTTAACACGAACTATATACATATACCGACTTTTGTAAAAAAACGACTCTAATAAAAAAAACGCCCAGTATGGGTTCGAAACTTAAATCAATGAAAAACGTCGCTGAAAATTTGCAAAATGACCGTCGTGCTTATTTTGTTTGTGATGTAGGGAAATTCCCTGGAGCCATTAACCCAGAATTCCCCCTTCTTTATCCAAACTATATTAGCCAACACCTCCACAAGATTTTATTGGAAATTTCATTTCTTTTTATATGACGCATAAAAAAATAGCCATTGGTTTAATAAAATTGAATTCTGGGGATTTTCCGGTAAATGACCGACCGGTTAGTCTGGCGGTTTAGTGCGAAGCCTTTTAACCGAAAGATTGCAGGTTCTGCTGGTCGCTAGCTAGTCGGCTGTGTCCTTGAGGCAAGGCACTTAACAAACATTGCCTGAACCCAACGGAATAATGGGTTCTACCAAATTGAAGGAACGTGTGAATCCTACACGACACACTTCAATAACCCCGGTAACCCGACGATGGGCACGAGGTGATCTGACGATTGCCCGTGTGTTAACCCCCTTGGTTTTTCTAAAGATAACGCGTTATCGAATCTGAATGAAACTTTTAGGAATCCTAACTGGTATGCTCATTAGAAAGGAATATTTATTTTAAATTTCTACTAAATTTAGGGAATTACAAATTAAATCAGAAAACCTAACTATAATGGGGAATCCGGGGAATTCCCCAAAATAAAACAGGCCTAACCAATAATAAATACAATTTTATTACGCGTATAAATGAAACCACTTTTTTTTAATTTAAAGTTAATTTATCCCTTACAATGTAGAAATATCGGCGAAAATGAAAAAATGCCAAAAAAATCGGCCACTTTTTACATTTTTCTGATAAAAAACGTAGTAAAATAAATATGCGTTTCCCTTCTATTTAAAGGTAACTCTCAATAACATGTAGAAATGCCGGAAACACCGGCTAAACGTTATAAATCATTACGTCATATCATCAGTATACCAACACATTGAATGAATCGCGCCGCGTCAGAAATCGTTCTGTGACGTAAGAAAAAGGCTGTTATTTTTCCGTTTAAGCTACTACGTTGTTTTCTCGTACCAGTTATTCGGTGCATCATAACAGCTGTGGTTTTCATGTAATGACACATGAAGTTACCCACAGGTAGACCGCATGTACATGTTAAAGGGCGCGGTTTAACACGTTTTAAAAGCGTGCAGGGATTTTGGTATGTGTTATATAAAGTATTAAGTGTCAACAGACTTTTAAAATTCGCTTAATTATTTAAATATTCGTTTTGCAAGCTTTGCTTAAAAGACTCAACTTAAAATGTGTACTAATCGTTATTGCTGCAAGAGACTGCGCGTTTAAATGTTTCCATGTGTTTATTAAACCAATATAACTTTGATTTGCAGGTTTAGGCGTTAAATTATCATTTTGAAAAGTTAAGTTTTGTTAAATTTTTGGGAATTCTGGATTGGAAAAAACTATGTCTCGATTGCTAAGATGGGGAGCACAAAACAGATGGAAACTAATAACTGGAATGGGAATTGGAGTGGGGGGTGTTTGGCTCTTAGGTGGACGACAGGTGCATTTTTGTAATAAAATTATAGGATATTTTAATCTAATCCTAATATGCAAATTATTGCTACGTTTTTAAAAAATGGAACTGGTTGTTTTGCCTGACAAAACTGGAAAGCATGGCAGTTTTTCGATAAGATCTTGTGCGTAGTGGTACAACTGAAAAAAGTCTGTTTGTATGGTGATTTTTTTACCATAACAATGAAGAAAACTAAAAGTAGGAAAAAGCGGATATTAGAAAAAATCGCAAATTAAAATGAAGATTATGAAATTAGATTTAGTTTTAAACATGGGGTTGGAGTTAGGGTAAGTTCTGTGGTTAAGATTTGTGTTTATGGGAGGGTTTAAATTAGTTTCCGTAATTTTGGTGATCAGTTTTCCTCCTTTCATTTAAGGTTAGATGTCATTTTTTAATCTTAATGCCATGATTTCCAGACTGCCTGTCAAAAGTTACTGGGCAACACTAAAGGAAGAAAGATAGGAAAAAAGGGAAACTGCTTACTTAAAAACTAATTTTATTCCTGTCATAAATACTATTCTCAACCCCAAAACTAAACCGAACACTAACCCCATCACTAACGGTACCTCTAATTACTACAGGATCGCTTGGATCGCTAACTTTAACTAAAAAAAGGCAAACTTACTAAAATAAAGATTATCCTATCATATTAATGTTAGGGTTGGGGTTAAAGTTAGTTCTGGGGTTAAGATTACTGTTTGGGGCAGGGTTTGAATTACTTTTCATGGCAATCCAAGTATTCCAAGTGCTCCAAGCGATCCTGTAGTAATTAACCCCCATCACTAATACTAACTTTATGTATATATCCCTATGCTTTATTATAATGTAAAGTTTTTCTTCTTCCCTTTTTTCCTAAGTACTTCTCTTTATCTCTCTTTTAATTTATTTCCCTAGTTACTTTAGTTGGACCCTATTGTATCAATAGCTTGGGCAATACCATTCAGCTTGAGTTATTCTGACGATTACCTACTTTTAAATGCCCTCTGTTATTTCCCCCCACACAGAGATAATCATGGATACCCTGTATTTACTTAATTTAATAAAAACTGGAATAAAAGATGTTGTGGTAAATCGCTGGTTTGATTATAATAATAATCGTTTTCTTGGCATAGACATTACGTATGTTCACTTTTAAACCATAAGCGAACAAAGACAACAGCAATTTAGTTGTTACGATATCCGCCATGTCGGTTTCAAATGCAGTCCAGTTTCCACAATTATATTCTGTCCGATACACAAGTTTTATCAGTTTTAAATTCCAGATGAATCTTGGGTTTGAGGATGGCCCAGTTCGTGCGCCAGCCTGGACACATAACCCCCTCCCGAGCCGTGAAAACCAGTTAAAAAGCTTAAAAGGAACCACGGAATTTGACGTTTTAGTTATTGGAGGTGGCGCCACAGGTTGTGGTGTCGCGTTGGACGCCACTACAAGAGGTTAGTGTGGTTGTTAAGTACCGGGTAGTTTTTTTAACTATATTTAATCGTACTTTACCTCA
>CH002455.1:144373-159182 GCA_000149265.1 Ciona savignyi | reverse complement strand
ATTTTGCACCGTTTCTGCTATATTTAAATTTATATCCTTTTTTAATGCTGTGTTTAAATGACTGTTTGTTTTGCAGTTTTTTTCTGTTCCTGAGTCATGATTTGTTTTTTGCTTTTATATATTACTAGGGCAAAAAATAAATATAAAACTAAAATGAACTTGAATTGCATTTATCCAGTGAAGCTACAATAAAAACATTAATTATTGAATAAGTATATACATTTGAAGACATATTGTCTACAATTTTGTTGCCATCTTTGTTAAATTTGGTAAAATAATAATAATATATGGCATTGATGTTTTTATTGAAGATCCATTTTTATTTAGGAAATTAAAAAATATTATTTAAATCGCTTTCTTTAAATCATTTAATATCTTTTTCATCTTTTAAAATCGCTTTAAAAAATGCACTGGCCGCTAGCTAATCGGTTGTGTCCTTGGACAAGGCACTTAATGGACATTGCCTGGACCCTGCAGATTATTGGGTTCTACCAAAAGGAATGTGTAAATCATACACAACACACTGCAATAGCGCCCGTAACCCGGCGATGGGCGCGATGTGATCTGACGATTGCCTGTGTGTTAACCCTCTGGATATTCCCAATCACGGGGATAAACATGAATATCCTTCAATTTAATTTTCTTTTCCAGGTCTTTCAACAGCGCTGGTGGAAAAATACGACTTTTCCTCTGGTACCAGTAGCAGAAGCACCAAGCTAATTCACGGAGGCGTAAGGTACTATATAATTAGACGTGGTATAATCTATATAATCTGTGTTATCCATTCTGTTAACGACCACTGTGATATGCAATGTGTTTATACATTTTTCAATGTCAAAGCCTATGTCGTGACTTTGCGTTAAGAAAAGCACTATAGATGTAAACTTAAGTGGGCAACACTAAAAGGAGGGAAAGCGGGAAGGAAGGAAGGAAGGAGGGATTAAGGGAAACTGCACAATAGCACTATAATTTAAACCCTGCCCTATATACTAATCTTAACCCCAGAACTAACCTTAACTCCAACCCCATGTTTAAAACTAACTCTAATCTCCTAATCTTTATTTTAGTGTGCAGTTTCCCTTATTCCTGCTTTCCCTTCTATTAGTTTTCCCCAACTTGAGTTTTTGCAAAATATACATCTTGCTAAATTTTGCATATTGCTATAATGCTTGGTTCAAAGATCAAATAGATGTAAAGTTTTTGTTAATGCAAAAACACATCTTGTTAAAGTATGGAAATCAACATAATTTAATTACAGGGTTAAATCTTACAGTTTATTAATTTTAAGGCGGCATTTTAGTTTACAAAAAAAATCACAATATATAACAAAATATAAAAACAACAGACGTTTAAGTGTGTTGTTTTTTTATTAATTTCAACTCGATTGACCTGACGTAAGCACCAGATATTTCTTATTGATTTTTGTTATTTGAACAATTAATGATAACTACTAAATAGACAGTTTAAACCGAAATCAAAATTTAGCTTGCAATTTCATCTTAATATATGTATAAACAATACAAAATATTATTTTTTAATACAATTTTTATTTTTGTTTATTTTGCTGCAGCGTTTACCACCAATAATTTGAAAATACATGTCATATATATAAGCAGCGGTGCCCAAATATACCAAAACAAATATGGTGTTAACTGAAAATGCAACAATAAAACAAAAATACTGTGGCAAGATACCACAGCAAAACAGAAAGGCACCAAAACAACTAAAAGTTATCTAGTTTGGTACCTCCTTCAGAAAATGAACTAAATATATATGTGTATATACATGCATTTTAACATTGTAATGGATTTCAGTATACAGTCCTCGAAATTCGCCACGGCAAAAGGCAATTGCGCGTGAGGGTTTGCCGTGGGACTTTTGCCAAATTAACCAAAGTCCACGGCAAAAAAATGCCGTGGGTCCTTTTTAGATCACGGTTGTGGACGTAATTGCAACTTCGGTGCTTGTACCAACGTAATTTATTTCGAACACTGGTTTCTTGATCAACTAAAATGATTAAGAGGCAAGTCGTCATCTACTGTATTATCAAAAACGTTTGTTACTTTGACTACTAATTAGCGTTAATAATCGTTTTTTTCGATGCAAAGTTGCTATCTAAAATGTTAAAGAATAGCGGGTATTAAAGCAACGGTCCGAAAAAAGGAAACACAGTCCTTGATAACGTCTAAGTTACACTTCAATTAGTAAAAGCAACGACAAATAAAACGCTAATTCCACCTACTACATAAAAATGGCGTTTTGATAACATTAAATATTGCGTCATTAGGCTTAAAATCTAGTCAATACAACGAATTGTTTTTAACGTTATTTTGGTTTCCTATATTTCTACACCGATTTGCGAGCGTAGACTATTCCTGAAGTATCAATTTATAAAGCTAAAAAAAACGCGGAAAGTATGCTCACGCGGGAAACAATTTAAAAATATACAGTATTGCATAAAACAACCAAAATCGTTGAGGTTATCAGTGGATATTCCGGTGAGAATTCACGATTTAGCAGGCTCTGAATATCGTGCTACATATGGGTACTAAATTTTCGAGATTAAAAAAAATATAAAGATAATAGTTTCAAAGCGCACAGCGGCAGTTTTAATAAGTTTTTATCAAATTACAACGTTCTAACACAAAACTCGAAACTAAAAATTCAATTACGCCAGCAGCCAGCTGTCAATCAAATCTCCGAGAGACTACGTCGCTTTGATCGTTGCGCCCCGATTTGCTTAGTTGACAATTCGGCAAATTTAATTAGATAAATATATGGAGCTCTTGTCTCGCAATCGCATGTATTTCCTCATTTGGTATTATTGGATATTTTGTTCTTTTAAACTGGACAATGGACACCTATCATTATTCGATTTATTATACAGTCCAAATGAGATAGACGGTGTCCATCCACTATTCTAACATTGACGTTGGATTTAGGAATGACTTGTTTTTTGTTTTTTTCAAATCGTTTAAATTCTACTAAAATTATACAATGTCCGTTAAGTGGTTTTGCAGCTTGCCTTAACTTACAGACTACTATTGCGCAATTGGCTCTTGTCCAAACGCACCTTAAGCGCGGCGTAGCCCAAATTAGAATAAACTTACGTCCGGATTTTGACTTAGTAAAAAACAACCCACCAGCCGAATTTTACGATTATGTAATACTGGTTATAGATCCACGGCAATTTGCCGTGGGCTTTTACGTTTATGCGATTTCCCACGGCATTTTTTTGCCGTGGACTTGGCAAACGAATTTCGAGGACTGAGTATATGATGTCACATTCACAGTTATGATCTCACAGTACAGGTGATGACCATTCTAACACGCTCAAACAAAACATTAATCATCAAAAAATCTACATTTTCAAAAAATCTACAACAATCATCAAAAAATCTACAACAACCATTTTACATATTTAGCTCATTTTTTAAAAACAGAGTAAACATTATTAATGGGCACCACCTGATCCTTATATAAAACCAAGTTAATTGTATATATAATAAAAAAGACAGTACAAAAATTTTTTTTATTTACCATTATAATCAGTATTCTATTCTTTTTATTTTTGGAAAAAAATATATCTTTTGATGGTTTAGTACCGGTACTCTGTTGGTCGATCTTTACGCCAAATTAACTTACTGGAATGTGCCGTGTACATAAGAGTAAAGGCTAAGGTGCCAGTTGTGCAAACTGTGCCGTTGCCTTATGTATTGCACCAGTCAACTAAAATTGTGCTTTAAATGATTTACATTTAGAACCAGCGTGCATTATTTTGCTTTTTGGTATTGCACTATCGATTTATTCCCTTATTTGTTACCTTATATTTTTGAACTGCTCCGAAAATGACACTAAAACAACAAAAAAACTAGATAAAATGTCATAAACTACAACTAAAGTACAATCTAAAAGAAACACATGTCACAAATAAATAGAACTGTAGAAAAAGGCAAACACAAGAGGTGAAAATAAGACCCTACAGTAGCTTGTTTTTTTTCCTTCTGACAAAACCAACTTCATGCCTTTCCCAGTGTATTTGAATAATGTCTTTGCCGAAAACAAATTTTATTGTTTAATTTACCAATCGTTAATTTTAAAACCCTTTTTTCCCAGGTACCTTCAAAACGCAATCATGAAATTGGACAAAGAGCAATACGACCTCGTTAAAGAGGCTTTGCATGAGCGAGCGAATCTTCTAAAGATCGCCCCACATTTGTCCGGACCATTACCCATCATGCTTCCTGTTTACACGTGGGTAATTCTGCGGAATAGAATTTCTAAACCAGGGGTGGGCACACTTTTTGAATCAGGGCCCAAAAATTCACACGAGTAACACTGTCGTTTTTACGCGCATGACGCACGCTGTGCGAGTAAGAATATACTGTTAAAAATAAATCTAATTAATGTGTATCGTTGCCAGTTTCTACTCAACTGGCTTATAGGGAAAAAAACAAGTCCATATCATTGCGATTATTATACACATGGCGCATACAAATACTAAAGTCTTTAATACTTACAGCAACATCATAAAAAACAGTAATGGTAAACGATTTACTCGCATGAAAAATTTACTCGCTCAAGCTTCCACACGCGGGTGAATTTTTTTCTTGCTCAATATTTAATACATTTTGGCTCTGCAAAAATATTTCAATCTTAAACTGGCGAGTCAAAAAACATTAAACCAATAAATATGGTACATTAACAGAAAGCACTGTTGCGCAAATCACAAATATGGCTATGACATCATAATTTAGCTATAACTTAACTATTTAATTTGTCAACTTGTCGATGTGTTAAAAACAAACTAAAAAATACATTCTGATTGTTTATTTTTAACCCACTAATAAATCAACTGGGTTCATAAAATTTTCAATAATAATGTGATACATGGCTTACCTAAAGACACAACTGCGAGCCAATGACTGATTTTGATCCAACAACCTTACAGCTTAAAGCCGACGCCAAACAGTGGGCAATTTTTGCCAGACAAAACATAAAATACTTAATCCTTTTATCGGCCACGTCGTTTTTTTTCCCTTAATTTGTAATGTGTTTATTTACTAACGTGTTTTAACTACTGTAGTTTTGCCGTTTTATCCTGTCTCCTCAATGTAAAATAATTGTTTTATTCTTCCTTACTGTAACGAAGGAGCGAAAAAATAAACTAAACTATTTTCCATACAGATGGTGGCAGGTTCCTTACTTCTGGGTTGGGATTAAAGCATACGACTTAGTAGCTGGTAGCCAATGTGTCAAGTCCAGCTATGTCCTGTCTAAGAGAAACGCTCTTGAGAAATTTCCTATGCTTAAGAGGGATAAATTGAAAGCAGCTATCGTGTATTATGATGGTGGGTGCATTTTAATATAATGTTATTCAATAAATGTGTAACAGGACCTAAAATGTTGATAGTTATTTTCTACTTTGTTTTACTTATTTAGGATAGGATATTTATGTTATCCCTTAGAATGGGAAAATCCAATGGGCCTTAGCACAAAGCTATCGTAGAAAACAACTGCTGTAAGTGTCAATGAAGTCATGAGGTGACAACAGAATAAACTCACCCGGCGTGAATCAACTGAAATGCAGATTTTGCGAATATGGCATTAAAATTGCTATACACCGTAATAGGATGGGATATTCATGTTTATCCCTTGGAAAACCAAGGGGGTTAACACACGGGCAATCGTTTCACTGGGTTCATGCAATGTCACTAAGTGCCTTGCCTAAGGACACAACCGACTAGGTATTGACCAGTTTTGAACCTGCAACCTTTCGGCTAAAACGAGCCGCACTAACCCACACAGCTATTTAGTATGATGTTATACACAGTGTATTTAAACAAAGGCTGTAGTTTACAGTAGGAATTAAGGTTAACTGATAATCCCTGTTTTTTTAATGGTCATGTCGCAAGTGTAACTTAAGCACTTCCAGGCCAACACAATGACGCTAGAATGAACCTCGCGATTGGACTCACAGCTGCTAAACAAGGAGCTTGCATAGCAAACCACACTGAAGTCCTGAAACTGCTCAAGAAAACCGACGAGGCTACTGGGAAAGAACGGGTGTGTGGTGCCACTGTCAGGGATAATATTACGGGTGAGTTTTCGGACCAGTTGACCCTTGCCTGGAGCCAGGGATTTTTATCTAAAATTATACAAATATCCTCTTACACAAACAACTTACTTTTATAAAAGATTGAGTAACTTGACTGTTACCCAGTGGTTTATGTTGTAACTTGGCCTGGGCCCACTGGTTTATGTTGTATTCTTGTATTGGAGATACTTGGTAGTGATTCGTAGTAAATGAAATTAAAGCGAAACACATCAGGGTATATAGTGCGAAATGCATGCAAAGAATGTAACATACCAAAGTAAATGATTATTACACACATGCGAGCATTATTACAGTGATTACAGGGTACGCATGATTACAGGGCACAAAAAACTGTCTGAAAACCTGCACGTATTACTACATTGATAGAAATTAACGCATTTCCATAACAGTTTAAAAATAAAATTTCAACAAAAGTTCTAGAAATATCCTTTGACACAATCAACACACTTTAATATCTCTGGTAACTTGACTGTTGGTATGAGTTTAGTTGGGTTATACGTGGTATGGTATAAATTAGGGACACCGTGGTATAATTTGTAATTAAAATTATAGAAATTGTAATAATATTGTATAGATATTTGTATTTAAACCATAGCAATTTGTATTAAAATTGTAACAAAAATTCTACTTAAATTACATTAACCTACACAACAAACTGCAAAGACTGCAGCTGGACTGCACGCACCGAGTAATCTGATAATAATCCATATTATAACCTTACACCTTTAAATGCAAAAATGTTGCCTACCCCTACACCCTTAGTTTGCCAACCATGGGGTTAAATACCCAATATCCCACCCAGGCGATGAATTCGATGTGCACGCGAAGTGTGTGATCAACGCAACTGGTCCGTTCACTGACTCCATTAGAAGCATGGATGATGGCAACCAGAAGAAGATATGTCAACCAAGCGCTGGGGTCCATATCATACTGCCCGGATATTATAGGTATTAGGGAGAAATTTTTTGCTGTTATATTTAAGGCAGATTTTTGGTGCTTAGATAGATTTGTATCCATTTTTATTTATAAAGCTAGTAATTTTGGGACACCATTGACAAAAAGTTTGTATTTTTCATATTGAGACTATTGGTACCGGTAATAATGCTTTATTCTGTGTGTTAGCTCTGTCAGTTAGTAAGCAGGCTGTAAACCCATAGGTTGTGGGATTATAACCAGCAGTGGCTTAATAGCAACCCACTACAATTTTAATCTACAGTTTTAAATTCTTTAATTCCAAGTATTTTTTATCTTGGTTATAGTAAAATGTGACTTCATGTACAATTACCAAGTCTAACCTATCAATAAAACTGGGTATTCCCCAGTCCCGACGCTATGGGGCTATTAGACCCTGCCACTTCCGACGGGCGGGTGATTTTCTTTCTCCCGTGGGAGGGGTTAACGATAGCGGGTACCACCGATAGCCCCACATCTGTTACCCACCACCCAGCACCAAGAGAAGAGGACATTCAGTTCATTTTGAAGGAAATCAAAAATTATTTGAGTCCAGACGTTCACGGTATGTTTATAAAATTATGTGGTAATAAAATTACAAATAAAATGATTTTTTTTCTAATTGAATTTTTAATACCCTTTCTGATTCCAGATTTTGATTAAGACAATTTTTCAGTTTGGTAGAACCCATTAATCCGCTGGGTTCAGGCAATTTCCGTTAAGTGCCTTGCCCGAGGACATAACTAACAAGCTAGCAAAAATTATTTGAGTCCAGATGTTCTCTGTACATTTATGAAATTGTGTGGTAATAAAATTACAAATAAAATGATTTTTTTTCTAATTGAATTTTTAATACACTGTCCCATTCCAGATTATGATTGTATATGGTTCTTTAATTTGGTAGAACCCATCACGTTAGTTCGTTTTTTTATTTTCAAGAGTAAATTCTTACTCACATGGCGTGCGTCATGCAAGTAAATGTGCGAGTGTTACATTCGTGCCATTTTTGGATCTGCAAAATGACCTAATATTTTCACCAGTTCGCAGAGATTCGCCATCAGTTTGCGAGAATGACAACTGTAACACCCACTATAATTATTTTTAACGAAAAAAAGTAACATCTTCTAATCACACATCTTCATAAAAATCATATAAAAACGACCACATCCACCAGTCCGCCGAGGAGACGTCCAAGCCGCTTGGAGTGGTATCCGACCTCTAGTGACCAACCCAAACTCGAAGAACACGCAGTCGATCTCACGGAACCATGTGGTTGACGTCAGTCCTACTGGCCTTGTAACTATAGCTGGTAGGTTGATTGTTGTATATTTTTATGACTTATTGGGTACGTGGATGTCAACTTGAGATTGATAAATAGGGAACGCTGCAGGCAGAAATAAAGGTTTTTTGTTTCTGCAAGCAAAAACCAACGTTATACACTTTGTATATGCTATTCCATAAGTGATTAGGTATCTGGGAACCTAATTGTTTTATTTGGGAAATATGGATATCTATTTAGGATTGGTAAATGGGAACCCTGCAAGCAGAAACTAACGTTTTTTGTTTCTGCAAGCACAAACTAAATTTATACATTTTGTATATATATTCCATAAGTTATTAGGTATGTAGATAACTTATTAGTTTCATTTAGAAAACATTTATATCAATTTGGGATTGGTAACTCAGAAACCCTTTAGTTTCATTTAAAAAACATAGATATCAAGTGTGGATTAGTAACTTTTGGTGTTGGACATAAAACAAAACTTCTCCAATATTTTGTAATAGTTGACCCAATATTCTGTAATAGTTGACCCAATATTCTGTAATAGTTGACCCAATATTCTGTAATAGTTGACCCAATATTCTGTAATAGTTGACCCAATATTCTGTAATAGTTGACCCAATATTCTGTAATAGCTAAGGTATATTACTGTGCACCCAAGCAAGCCACTTTACATTGCTCCAACCCAGTGGTATCTAATGAGTCGTCCTAGTTAAATGTCCTGTCTGAATATCGACACTGTAATAGATTCACCAAGTTGACTGTGGGTACAAGGTGTTTTACTGTGTTTGACTGTGGACACGTGGTGTATTATTGTGCAATACATGTAAAGAGTCTGGCTTTTCATCTACAAGGACATTAATAAATAAACAGTCCACACCGCACACTAGCACATGCGATACTGTCTACACTGCTTATGTACCTAAATTTCAATGCATATTTCCTAGCAAACCAGTATAAAACTACTGTTCAATATGAAACTGCTGCACACTGCACAATAAGCACACACCACACACATTGCATGCTACTGCACAATCCTGGCACACAATCAACTAAAAAACTCTTTAAAACCACAGGTGGAAAGTGGACAACTTACCGTTCAATGGCAATTGACACTGTCGATGCCGCCGTCGAAAAGTGCGGCCTCAAACCCACAAGTGAGAGCCGTACAGATGGAATGAGGCTTGATGGGGGGTACGAATGGACCCCGAATCATTACATCACCCTAGCACAGGATTATGGTTAGTGTTTTAGGGGTTTTGGGGAGTTTTTTGGTGTGAAATACATATGGGTTAATTATGCTTAAAAATACTTCAAATTGCCAGCCATTTGAATGTTGAAAACAGTCCTCTTTTGTTATGATACTAGTGCTTGTATCATCCCCACCCCTGATGTAATACCTCCTATAACAGTGGTTCTCGATCTTTTTTACCTTGCGGCGCACCCGAGACCAATTAAGAAATGAACGGGCGCACTTTGCACAAGGAGTCAAAGCAATATGCCAAATACTCAAATAATTTAGGAAAAATATGCAAAATTAAAACTCTAATTTAAATAATTTTATCACCGAATTTTCCACATAACGAAATTACTGTTTCTTGAGCGCTCTTGGTTTTTGAAAGTTAATGTAGAACTAACGTTGCAATGGAAAAGAACGAACTGGAAATTTACAAAATGCAAGTGTGGCGCACCTAGCTAAACCCTGTGGCGCACCAGTGCGCCGCGGCACACCATTTGAGAAGCACTATCCTATAACAAAACACTAAGGAAAAAAACGACTAGCTAGCAACCTGTTTTGAACCTTTAACCCTTCGACCGAATGTCACAGCCCAATAACACCCACAACCCACCACGCAGGCTAGAGACAGATGTCGCGAAGCATCTGTCCCAGACATACGGGGACCAAGCGTCCCAAGTCGCTAAGATGGCTAAGGTGACAGGGAAAAGATGGCCGGTGGTCGGACAACGCTTGGTTGATGATTTCTCATATATTGAGGCTGAAGTAAGTTGGGTTATTGATGCTTATACACTTTGATATCAATCAGCACCCTTTAAAGATTATTTAAAAAGAAGAAATTTGATCTGGGTGATAATTTTAGTAATTCTAACACAATTTAGGGTTAAGGTTTGGGTTGAACAATTTTTTTTATTTTTTTGGACCACCTTATTATACACAGCCAAAACTCCATCAAATTTCGGCGGGTAAAAATTCAGTAAACTTTCACACGTGAGTAAATCTTACATTAAAGTAACGAGTAATTATGGACTCAGTATTCAGACGCGCCCCATATTAATAATAAAAATGGTCGCAATGAAGGGGATTTGTTTTTTTAATACCCTATATGCCAGTTCAGTAGAAAATAATAGCGACCAACGTTACTCGCGCGGATTTTTGGCCCTGCTTATACATGGGTGGGGTTCAGGAATGTAGAGAAAAATTCCAATCAAACGATTATACTTACATAATTTTTTAAAAATGATTAAAATTCTGTTTTTGCAGTTAGGTAGTTCTTTTTATTACATTCGTTTCTTTAAAAATTCAATTACATACTATTTTTTTATTACATTCTCGTTTCTTTTAAAAATTTAATTACATATTGCCATTGGCACTAAAAAATGATAATTACAAAATGAAGCCCACTATCACAGCCCGACCTCTTTTAAAATTACAATTACATACTAGATTCTTTAAAAATTTGATTACATTTTCGTTCCTTTAAAAATTTGATCACATTTTCTTTCCTTATTCGCAATAAAAAAGCAATAATTAAAAAATCAAGCCCACTATCTCCCCCTATCTCTCCAACAGGTAAAATACGCGATTTACGAGTACGCCTGCACCGCGGTGGACGTACTTGCACGAAGAACGAGATTATCGTTCCTTAACGTCGACGCCGCGGAACAAGCTCTTCCTACCATCCTGAACATTATGAAGAGGGAACTTGGCTGGTCCAAACAAAGAGTGGAAAAAGAGAGAAAAGACGCTCTAGATCTGCTCTACTTTGAAATGGGAAAAAAGGTAATTTCTCGTCCGGGATAGGATAGAACATTCATGTTTATCCCTGTGATGGAAAAACAAAGGGGGTTAACACACGGGCAATCGTCAGATTACCTCGCGCCCACCGTCGGGTTACCGGAGCTATTGCAGTGTGTTGTGTATGATTTAGACATTCCTTTAATTTAGTAGAACCCATTAAACTGCTGGGTACAGGCAATGTCCAACAATAGCTTCTTTAGGTTTTAAAAATAAGTTTATATAATTGAAAACCTAGTTTTCACATTTTTTAGATAATGTTTAAATAGTTTTTAAATAATATGCCAATTTGGTGTTTAAAGCGAAAAAATGGGATTTCTCACCTGTAGGCAATCCGAAATGACCTGCAATTTAGATAACTTATTAGATTAGAATCAATTAATATGTGCATAGCAATTAACCTCATGCGTGTATATAATCCAACAACCTTTCTAATTATACAGAAATTTAATAATTTATTGCTTTTTAGACGTGTTCTAACGACTGTCGTTGCCATTTTTCCCGTTTTCCAAATTTTAACAATAGTCCTGCTTCATGTTTTCATCGTGAAAACAAAAAATAACTAAAAAATAACTTTTATCATAAAAACAAAAACATTAAAAAACCTTTATTATATACAGGCGAAGGAAAGTGTAGTGGGTAAGGGGATTACCCTTAGCCCCATAGACCTGGAGAGATACAAGCAGCGATTTAACATCGCAGATCGCGATCGTAAAGGCTTCATTACCAGAGTTGATCTGCAAAAGCTGTTGCAGGTATTTTGAAGCTGCTTTGTTGTCTGTTGTATTTCTCTGCTAGTGTTTACACGCTAACACTAATTTATCCATAAAAACATTATATATTTGGACACAATTATATGCAAAATCAAGTATATGTGCTAAAAACTTTGTGTAGGATATTCCTCACCTTACTCATCTATCATGCCCAGGTAAATCAATCCCTCTAACCCCACCAACCTTTTCTAATCCTCATACCCCTAACCCAATATCCCGAAATCCTCTGGTAACCTCACCAATCTCCCACTAACCCCATACCCCTCACCCCCATATACCACCAATCCCATACCGTTAACCCACCAATCCCCCACTAACCCCATATACCCCTCCCTACTAACCCCCTTATACCACCCAGGATATGAATCTAACTAACCTTTGCAACAAACCAAGCAGTAAGACTGTTTGCACAAAAAAAACAACTATATTTGCAAAAAAAAAGAAATTGTTCATACTGCTTTTCACAGAAATGCATAATATATTTTCGCTTATATCTTTGTAAAAAAAACATATATATTTTTATCGGATTAAAATTATCCCCAACCGCACCAACCCCCCCCCCCCTCACTTACCCCACTCACCCCACTAACCCCACACAACACCCAGGATATGAACGAAGGCTTGGACGATGACACACTCACAGATATGCTCAACGAGGTTGATTTGAACAAAAACGGAAAAGTTGAGTTGGAAGAATTTATCGAGGTATGTTATGTGTTTTCTATGAATTTTCATAAAATTTTATGTAATTTCTATGATTTTTTTGTGATTTCTATGAATTTTCATAAAATTTTATATAATTTCTATAAATTTTTTGTGATTTCTGTGAATTTTTATAAAATTTTATGTGATTTCTATGTATTTTCTTAAAATTTTATGTGATTTTTATGAATTTTTGGTGATTTGCGTGGGATTGATGTTATAACGATTAGTGTTTGTGTTATTTTCAACATTATTCTAACCTTAGTTTAAATCTCTCTGATAAATAAGATTTTCATTCCTTCCATTTTTGTTTTTTTTCACTACTCCTGCAAAATGGAAAAAATCTTTTACATTTTTGCCTTTTATGCACTTTTTTAAGTTTAAAAATTTCCAATATTTAAGCAAAAAATGTAAACTTAAAAATAAGACGGTTTAGTTTAAGGTATTTTTTATTGACACTAAATTGCGTTTTAAAACCTAACAATAAAAATTAACTGCTTTTTTAACTGCTTTTATTCGAAAATTTAATATTTTAAAGTACTAGACATTAAGTATACTATACTTATACAGGTTAGTACCTCTAGAGTCTAGACAAAGTATTTTATTGTGTATGTTTGGCTGCTGGCTTTCTCTTTGGGCAAGATACTTGAGCGGACATTGCCTGAACTACATGGATTAATGGGTTAAACTAAATCTAGCAATTTATATAATCCAACTGCAATAGCTCCACTAAGAATACTGGTAATCTAAGGATATCATAAAAGATAACATTTTTACTATTTTTCTATTCAAAGTGTCTAATGTATGAAGACAACCTTTAATACATAAAGTCTATAAATTCAAAGTTGTTTTGTAGTGTCTTAATATATATTGACTACATTATATAATGATTAATGACTACATTTGAATTATTAAATGATTTAATACATAAAGTATATTAATTTAAAGATGTTTTTTTGCATAGTTTCTTAATATATAAAGTCAACCTTTTTTTGAAAACAAGGTCAGTATTTAATATATAAAAAGTATTTAATCTAACTAAGTAACTAATTTTTTTTACAAATGTCTTAATATAAATAGGCAAATTTTTTTTTAAAGTCTTACTATAGGCCTATATATAGTCTATTTTTAATATATAAAGTCAATATTTTTTTTCTTTCGAAATGTATTTTTTTCCGAAATTTTAAACTGCGATTATCCTACAACCACATACCATGCGTCAACATTTTCACCTACTTCCATACAGGCTGTAAACTACCTTCATTGGAAATCATATCTAGCACTACTTAACGAAACGTAGCGTTACGGTAAAGTAGAAACGGAAAAAACGATTTATTTTCTGCATCTACTACTCTGTTTGGAAACCACGCTCTCATACTTGCTTTAACTGAACAATGCCATTTTTTGCATGAACTTTAAAAACGGTGCCCTGTTTTTTTATCAAAATCAGTTGCTAGGTTGTAGCTAATGTGTCGTCCAAATTGAATGTACTGTCTTATTATCCACACTGTAATAGCTTCACCAAGTCGAATGTGGGTGTATTACTGTGTTTGAGTGTGAGCATGAGGTGTATTACTGTGCTGGACTGTGGGTATAAGGTGTATTACTGTTCTCGACTGTGGGTATAAGGTGTATTACTGTGCTCGACTGTGGGCATGAGGTGTATTACTGTGTTCGACTGTGGGCCCCCCGTGAATGGGAAAATCAAGGGGGTTAACACACTGGCAATCGTCAGATCACCTCGCGCCCACTGTCGGGTCACCGGAGCTATTGCAGTATGTTGTGTATGATTCACACGTTCCACAACCCTTCGGCTGAAAGCCGTCGCAATAAACCGCCGGACTAAGCCGGCGAATAAATTGTTAAACGCAGTTCATCATTCTTTTTGCCATAATTCCAGCTTAAACCAAGTTGATTTGTTAGCAAAGGGGCTGTTATTAGTGTATTAC